>ML293149.1:92909-146326 GCA_005239495.1 Nicotiana undulata
CCCCCCCCCCAAAAAAAATAAAGAAAAAACTAAGGTGGCTTTCTACATCAGTTGGAAGCCCATGTGTCGTTCCAACATTTTCTTTTTTTTCTTTCTTTGAGAATCAATTTTTTATAAGCCCATAACTCCTTTAATCTAAAACCAAAATCATATTGCCCAACACTCCACACCTATGTGTATATTCAACTTAAACTAATCTTCTTAACATGCAAACTCTAAGATAAAATCACATAGGCACACCACTTACTTGCTAATTTAACAAGAGAACTTAGCAATGTTAATTTAACAAGAGAACTCAGTAACAACGTGAAGGGAACGAACAAAATAAATAAGACTCACTTCATCATCACCTATTATAAGATAATAATTATATATTCTAAGACTTAGTAAATGCATTAATCCTTTAAAACAAATTCTGGATCCAACAAAAAAAGTGATAACATTTATAAGTTCTGATGCTCAATGGTTCCAATAGATCTTTGATACTTTGACTTTGAATAGAAATTAAAATCTAGACTTACTATTGAAAACTCAGAATTTTGCAAAATGGAATAGACGAAACCAGCATTCACAACCATACTAAATAACTTAAAAGAAAACCAAAGCAATCAGTAATGGGCTATAAACTCCATACTCAGGTTCAAGACGTTACCTTAAATAGCAGAAAATTCAGTAAATATATCAGTGACGATTCTGAAATAACAACGCTATCGAACTGAGCCTAAAAGCTTAAACTAACAGCAACAAACTAACAACAACAATAAGCAGATTTTAACCCAAGAAAATGACTCAGAAGCACCTTGAGCCCCGACAAATTCAGAGAAGAAAGAATCCCAGAACTAAATTCTAAGAACTTTAGTTTCTTGAAAGGTTGTCTTTTCTTTTCTTTTCTTAGAAATCTCACACAAAAGCACTCAAGTTTCAGCTTACTTTCTTGATTTTCAGCTGCTGATTTTTTCCTCCAGTTTTGTGTTTTCTTAGAGTGTAAAGGATGTATGTGTAAGAAAGTGTTGAGTCTTTTATAGAAAGAGGCAATCCATTCATGAATGAAAATCTGTCCATAGGACATATTTCTCACCAAAAATTTGCTTTAACTATTCAAAGGACAAACTTTTGGTTCAAAAATCTGCCCAAAGGACAATATTTTACCAACTGTAAAACAGTTATAGGAGCATCATACTCGCAACATCCTTTAAACAGTAAAAAAATAGCCAAACAAGTACCCTACTCTCATGATCAAACATATCTACTCTTCAGCTTTTCAGCAAAGTAATACCAAACCTAGTTTGCACCAAACCAAAATGAGAAACAAGTAATTAGAACTTAGTTAAACTACCAAAAACATGTAACTAAAACTTAATGCTGAACAATTAATCAATAAAGAAAACTTAAAACCTAATGACTAAAATCAAACCAAGCAAGACACATGTTAACGGAGAAAACAACTTAGTGAAAAAGTTTGACTAAGCGAAGACGAAAGTGAAAACCAGATAGAAAATGAACTAGAATCGATCACTAACAAAACTTACACTACTACAATAACTACAATAAAGTAGTAGGCAACAAAAAATAGAAACCTAAAGAGAGGATTAAGTTTCCAGTTAGAGTCCAAAAACTTTGAAACTTTAGTTAAAGTTCGGAGGCATAACGACACGTGACAACTAAACACTATTGATTATGAACTGACCAACAATTAATCAACCAAACTAAACTAATAAAAACAAAATAACAAAAATAAAGACTAAAAAATATCACGTACGAATCAAATCAATTTAACCAAACTAAATGAATAATTAGTCAAGAAGCAAATCAATTGATCTCAGTCTCGTATGATACAACAAAATTAAACACTGTGAGCAACTAAAGGGCTAACCGAAAGAGACATACAACATCATGAAAATAGTAGCAACTCGACAGATCACTGCTCAAATGCATACTAACAACATAAACATGAATGAAAATTAAACTCTTAACCTGATGCCAAAACAACAAAACAAAACAAACGAAAGAAGAGAATAAAATCAGAAAATGGAAAGAGGGAGCAGGGTTTTACTATTCGAGGCATCCGATGCTAACTCGAGCAATAAGAAGGTGCTAGGAACTAGAGCAACAATTTTCTGACCTTGAAACACATCATTTCACTCCAGCAAATGCTAAACAAAGGGATTATAGCATTATGCCGGAAGGAAAAGAGGGTTCTTAGGTCGAAAGAAGCGAAGATGGAGAAGCAGTGTGTTTGGTGTTGGTTTCCGCGGCCGGTAGAGGTCTGTAGGAGCTCTATCCATTGATGTAAGTATCATAGTGTGGGGTGTTGTGGTTTGCGGCGAATTTCAAAATGAAAGGCAGGCTAGGGTTTCGGATTTTCTTAGATTTAGGGAGATTGGTGTAGTTTTGGAGGATATGAGGCTTGGATTCATGGAGAGGAGGTTGAGAGGAAGAGACTGTAAACTTTTGGGGTGTTTTGGACAACGGCCGCCGTCGGTGGGCGATTTCCAGCGACGGCAGTGGGGGAGCGGTTAGAGAGGAGAAAAGTGAAGAGAGAAGAAGAAGAAAGGGGGAGAATAATAAGAGAAATGGGGAAAATATTTGGGGATTTTAGGGTTTATATACTTGGGTGGGATATAGATAAGGGTCGTTGGATCAAGGATTGGACGGATGAGATCGATTGTTGAAGTCACTTAACCAAAACGACGTAGTTTTGGATCAAAACTACGTAGTTTTGATCCAAAACTACGTCGTTTGGACCCAACCCCAGCAGCCCCATGTGGATCGGGTTTGTGAGCTATTTGGGCTTTTAATTTTGGGCCAATTTGGCTAAATTTAAATTAAAGTATACAAGCTCAATCCCTTAACCCCTAATTATCTTATTTAGTCCTAAAAAAAATATACAAGTAAAAAGAAAATTTATTTGGTATATATAATTTAAAAATGCAAACGAAAATATACAAATAAAAGGTAAAAAACTATTTTTGGTATTTTTAATAAAGGAATGCAAATAAAATTCACAAATAACTAAAAATCATTCAAATATTAGTATTTGTAGGAGAATTAGTAGCGAGCAAAAATTAGGTATTCACAACCGCCCCTCTTTGCTTGAGAACATAAAGAGTTTTCGTGCAAAGAAAAGTGAATGCCATGACTAATTTTTTCTCACACATCACTACAATGAAAGCATTTTTTTCGTGAAAAAAGTGATCGAACCTTTCTTCCGAGGTTGCCTACATATCCTTGGTTATAAAGGAACCAGGTGAGTGTAGTTCTGGAAAGTTTGGTAGCTGGGACTACCGAACACTGGAGTTAAGAATGTTGTTGTTGTTGTTGTTGTTGTTGTTGTTACTGTTACTCGCTTCTTACGTCAAAAGGGGGAAAATAAGATCTCTACATATTCCTTTCAAGCTAAGAGTTACAAATTTTCTATCTATATGTCTTGTGGATTCAAATTTTGATTCTTGACCTGCTCGCTTGTGTTGACCTTAGATTGGATCTTGATGCTTTTTGAAGAAAAGATTATGGCTCATTCTCGATTGCTTGATTTCTCGATCAAAATTTAGAAAAATGAAACTTGAGAAGCTGGGTTGCTGACACATTATCAATGCTAACTCCAACTATCTTGTGATCGAAAGACTTCTTTCTTCTGATGAGAAACTGAAACCGCAAGCTTTAACCGTCACATGTGCTCTACGACGGGGCCTAAAAAGCCATCAAAGACGAACAAGATGAACAAAAAATTTCTGCCCCAGTTTGGACTAGAAAATTTTTGTGAGTTATCAGAGAAAGCTATAAACTACCTAATTTATTGAAAGTCACACAGAAACAGTAGTATAAACTATCTAAAAGAGATAAAATTTGTAACAAGGTATTGTGTACCCTACGTTATCAAGAGGATAGGTAACCAGGGGTTGGTACCCTGTATTACTGAAAAGAGTGTAACCAGCGGTTGGCACCCTGTATTACTGAAAAGGAATGTAACTAGGGAATGGTACCCTGTATTAGTGAAAAGGAATGTTACCGGGGGTTGGCACTTTGTATTACTTAAATAGAAAGTAACTAGGGATTGATACCCTATATTACTGAAAATGAATGCAACCAGGGGTTGGCACCCTGTATTACTGAAATGGAAAGTAACTAGGGATTGGCGCCCTGTATCACTAGAAAGGAATGTAACCAGGGGTTGGTACCCTATATTTCTAAAAGAAATGTAACCAGGGGTTGGTACCCTATATTACTGAGAAGGAATGTAACCAGGGATTAGTACCCTGTATTACTAGAAAGGAATGTAACCAGGGGTTGACACCCTGTATTACTGAAATGGAAAGTAACCAGGGGTTGGCGCCCTGTATCTCTAGGAAGGAATGTAACCAGGGGTTAGTACCCTGAATTACTGAAAAGAATGTAACCAGGGGTTGGTACCCTGTATTACTAAAAGAAATATAACCAGGGGTTGGTACCCTGTATTACTGAGAAGGATGTAACCAAAGATTAGTACCCTATATTACTGATGAAGTGCTGAATCCCTCTAGGCGAAAAGGTTCTACCTGAGTTAAGCTACGTAACACAACCTGAGTAAAGAGTACTTCTACCCGGAAATATAAGTTGGATCCCCCTAGGCGAAACGGTTCTACCTGGGTTAAGCTATGTAAAACAACCTAAGCGAAGATACTTCTACCCGGAACTATGAGCTGGATCCCTCTAGGCGAAAAACTTCTACCTGAGTTAAGCTACGTAAAACAGCTTGGGCGTAGAGTACTTCTACCCGAAAATATAAGTTGGATCCCCCTAGGCGAAACAGTTTTATCTAAGTTAAGCTATGTAAATCAACCTGAGCAAAGAGTACTTCTACCAGGAACTATGAGCTGGATCCCCCTAGGCGAAACGATTCTACTTGAATTAAGCTACAAAAATGGGAGATATGGACAGTAGTGATGAATAAAATAAAAGAAAAATGGAGATTTTAAGGAGCTTACGTTTGGTGGCATTCTTCCTTTGAGAATCGCCAATCTGCATTGCTTTGTTCCTGCTTTCAAACAAAGAAATATTTGTGAGTTTTCAAAGTGGCGGTTGGTTTGTGGCCTTGACGCCCTGTGGTTTGAATTCACGGCCACTCCGTTGTTGAAGAACTGATTCTATCAGTGTGGTGCCGAGGTGCTCGGATACTCTGTATTGCATTCTGGAAATCTTTTTTTCCGACGTTGCCCCTGACTATTTCATACTCAGATGTCCATGGTACCACTAACCCTTGTCCCTAAGGCAAGGCAGTTTTTTCCCTTAAAAATCAAACTCAGTTGTCTTGCACCAGTACCAGTTTGTGTCTGTAGTGCTTATCAACTTTTCTCATGAAGCAGGTCTTTCTTAGGCAACCTTTTCAGTTTCTTTGAGACACTTTGTTTGCCTTATCAAATGAGATCACAGGTGGATTATTCCTTTGTCAATGCCCCAACTTATTCTTGATATTACGGGGAAATTGTAGCCAGTTTTGCAGCCATTTCTTTGCTTCGCTTTTGACGAAAGATTAGACCGAAAGGTACTCAAAGGAAAATCATGGGTAAAAACAGAAGAATAATTGAAGGTGATAAATAACTATGCTTGAACAAAAGGTGTCCCTTTCGGGGAACGGAATTGGGAGACCTATCTGGACGTATGTGCCGACCTCAATGAATCATGACATGCATTTTGGACTGGACTCCAGATCCGTTTGAGCTGTATATTTCTCAAAATTAGTCGCAAATGTTCATCTTGAAACTGTCTTGGTTATGCTCATGTCGGGTTATCGGAGACCCTCATTCGGCTAGTAGCGCCCTTTGCGGGTTTTTGATAACTGACCTCTCTTATTTCTCTACTCACCGTCTCCTTAAGGTGCCCATTTGGGTATTCACTACTAATACTCTCTCATTTCTCTGCTCGTTGTCGCCTTACAGTGCCCATACGGGTTTTTAACAATAAAACTTTCTCATTTCTTCTTATTTTTCCCTTTTTCTTCTTAACTAAGATATGACATGACGAAGGTTGCCCAATGACTTTGGAATTAGGACTTCAAATATTCTAAAAGATCGATCAGAAGATCCCAACATGGAAAAGGCGAAAAGAGCCTTGAACTGAATCTACAGGGAAAAAATCATAAAATAAAACAAACTTCCGCCTCAGTTTTGGAGTATTGGGAATATGGTTTTTTTGTTTTGATGGGATCGAACCTAGGGTAAGGTTGCCTACGTATCCTTTAGGAATCACGTGGGACGTAGTTCAATGACTTAGAAGATTTGTTGTTTGACTTCTTTCCTTTTTTTTTTTGCTTTTACAAGTACACAGGTTCCAAAAAATGGAAAACATAAAAGGGTTAATAAAAGGGTGACACCTATTTGGAATAGCGAGCAATGATAGTCGTCATTATCTCGATTCTGAGAAAATCATGCATGAAAGTTCCACAGTGGGTATATATCAGACATAATATCTTTTGACTGCATTTGCGTTAATATTCATGTCCGGTACATGTCCTTCTTCATCAACCAAGTGCAAGGCCCCTTTTGGTAACACTTTCTTGATGATGTACGGTCCTTTTCGGTTTGGGGCGAACTTTCCTCTAGCTTTTACTTGGTGTGGAAGAATGCGTTTCAGAACGAGTTGGCCTACCTCGAAGTGCCTTGGACGCACTTTCTTGTTGTAAGCGCGTGCCATTCTTTGCTGGTATAACTGGCCAAAGCACACTGCTGCTAGCCGTTTTTCATCAATCAACATTAGTTGTTCTAATCGGGTCTTTATCCATTCTGTATCTTCAATCTCTGACTCCACAATGATTCGAAGTGAGGGAATTTCGACTTCAGCCGGTATTACAGCTTCTGTTCCATATACCAACAGATAAGGAGTTGCTTCAACAGATGTGCGAGAAGTCATGCGGTATACCAAAAGAGCAAAAGGCATTTTTTCATGCCATTGTATGGAATCTTGGATCTTCTTGAAATTCTTGTTCTCCGCTTCAACGGCTCCATTGGCTTTTTGTCGGTAAGGGGTAGAATGGCGATGCATAATTTTAAATTGCTCGCATACCTCCTTCATCCAATGACTATTTAGATTGGCGACATTGTCAGTGATAATGGTCTTTGGGATACCAAAGTGACAGTGATGTTGGAGTGAACAAAGTCTACCACTGCTTTCTTGGTGACTCCTTTGAAATTGACGCTTTCGCCCACTTGGTGAAGTAATCAATTGCAACCAAAATGAATCTATGCTCATTTGAAGCCTTTGGCTCGATTGGCCCAATTACATCCATTTCCCAAGAAATGAAAGGCCAAGGAGAAGAGATGGGATGCAACTCTGAAGGTGGCGAGTGAATCAAGTCACCATGAATCTGGCATTGGTGACACGTGCGAACAAAACTGAAGCAATCTCGCTCCATGATAAGCCAATAATACCCTGCCAACAGAATCGTCATCGCCAAAATATACCCATTCATGTGAGGTCCACACACCCATGAATGCACTTCACTCATGATGCGCTCAGCTTTTGTGGCACTATGCATCTCAACAAGTTCAAATCTGGGGTCCTTTTGTACAAAATTTCCCCATTCAAGAAGAAACCACCGGCGAGTCGCCTTATAGTTCTTTTTTTGATCTCCCTTGGTATGCTCTGGGCATTCCCTTGTTCTTAGGAATTGTTTTATGTCATGATACCATGGTTCACCACCTAGTTCTGTCTCAATAGTACTGCAGTAACCGTGTTGATTCTGAATTTGGATTTCTAATGGATCAATATGAGTGTTTCCTGGATAAGGGAGCATCGAGGCTAAGGTAGCCAAGGCATCAGCTAGCTCATTGTGAAACCTGGGAATGTACTTGAACTCGATGGATTTGAATCTTTTGCTCAGGTATTGCACACATTGTCCGTATGGAATAAGCTTGATGTCTCGAGTCTCCCGTTCGCATTGGGCTTGCTGGATAAGCAAATCGGAATCTCCCATAACCAAAAGTTCATGCACATCTAGATCGAGGGCCATTTTTAGACCCATGATACAAGCTTCGTATTCTGCCGTATTATTGGTATAGAAGAATCGAAGTCTTGCCGTTGCAGGGTAATGTTGTCCAATAGGTGAGATAAGGATTTCCCCGATCCCAACTCTTTTGATATTGACAGCTCCATAAAAATACATTTTCCATGCATGGTTGTTATCCGGAACTACTTCCTCTAATGAGTTGACCTCTTCGTCTGGGAAGTATGTGCTCAATGGCTTGTAATCATCATCAACTATATTCTTTTCCAAATGATTTTCCAAAGTTTGTGCTTTTATTTCGGTGCGCCTGACATAGACGATATCGAACTCTGTGAGCAGAATCTACCATTTTGCGATCCTGCTAGTGGGCATTGGTTTTTGAAAGATGTACTTCAAAGGATCCATTCTGGATATGAGGTAAGTAGTGTAGGCCATGATATAATGCCTCAACTTCTGAGCGACCCAAGTCAAGGCACAACATGTCCTTTCTAAAAGGGTATACTTAACCTCGTAATTGGTGAACTTCTTGATCAAATAATAGATTTCTTGTTCCTTTTCGCATGTTGCATCATGTTGCCCTAGAACCTATCCAAAGGAATTATCCATCACCGATAGATATAAAAACAGGGGCCTGCCAGGTTCAGGTGGGACCAGTACAGGGGGTTTTGACAGATAATCTTTGATTCTATCAAAAGTTTTTTCACAATCGTCAGTCCACTTGATAGCAGCATCCTTTTTCAGCAACTTAAATATAGGCTCGCACGTGGTCGTGAGATGAGTAATGAACCTACTGATGTAGTTCAACCGCTCGAGCAAACTCATGACTTCATTTTTGTTCTTCGGGGGTGGCAGATCTCGAATGGAATTTATCTTAGATGGATCCAATTCGATTCCTCTTCGGCTGACTATAAAATCGAGGAGTTTCCCAGATAGAACCCCAAATTCACACTTGGTTGGATTAAGCTTAAGGTCATACCTTCGAAGTCGTTCGAAGAACTTTTTCAATCTTTGACTTTATGATGACATCATCGACATATACTTCAATCTCTTTGTGCATCATGTCGTGAAAAAAGGTGGTCATGGCCCTCATGTAAGTTTCCCCAGCATTCTTCAAACTGAAGGGCATGACCCTGTAATAATAGGTACCCCATAGAGTGGTGAAAGTATTCTTTTATGCTTCATCCTCACCCATTAGGATCTGGTGGTACCCAGCATAGCAATTCACGAATGATTGTATCCCATGCTTTGCGCAATTATCTACAAGAATGTGGATGTTTGGTAGAGGAAAATTATCCTTTGGACTTGATTTGTTCAGGTCCCTGTAGTCAACACAGACTCTAGTTTTTCCATCCTTCTTTGGCACACGCACAACATTTGCCACCCAGGTGGTGTATCGGACAGCTCTAACCACATTGGCGCTCAGTTGCTTCATTATTTCCTCTTTGATTCTGTCACTCATGTCTATTTTTAGTTTTTATTGCTTTTGTTGGACTGGTGGAAAATCAGGATACGTAGGAAGCTTATGAACCACTAGATCAGCACTTAAACCTGACATATCATCGTAAGACCAAGCAAACACATCTCTGTATTCAAATAAAAGTTGAATCAAGGCATCTCTGGTTTTTTGTTTAGTGTGAATGCTTATCTTCGTTTTTCTAACTTCTTCATGACTTCCAATATTAATTGGCTGAGTTTCATTGAGGTTGGGCTTAGGCTTGTTTTCAAATTGTTCCAACTCTCTTTTTATTTACTCAACAGCCTCATCTTCATCATACTCAACCTCTTGATGCATTATTTAGAAATTAGACAGCTTTTTAAGATCTGGGCGTGAATTCCGCATGCATGTCATGTTATTAAATCCAACATTTACAAAACTGAAATGGAAACAAAATGACCGAAATTAGGAAAAGGAAAAGATACAAAACTTAATACGAAATTGAACTGCATTTCATTGAATTCAAAAGGATAGAAGGGTTAACATCAAAACAAAATAATCATACTAAGATGTTTGGATTACAACCCTGAAAGTAACCCAAAATACAAAAAAGAAGCTGCAAAAGCAAACTACCAAGACTCCTTCTTTGTGGGGAGAGGAGTTGCTTCCCAGTTGTTGAGCATGGTGTCTTGGCCAATTAGTTGCATATCGGCATGACTAGTTCCTTTACCAACCTGGATCATATTCACTTCAGAAAACATCTGGCTGAGGCTATGGCAAATTTCATCAATGTTTGCCTGCGCCCAGGAATTTTGACCCTATTGGAGTCGTGGCTTGACAAAAGTGTAGAAAATGTGAGGGATAGGTTGTTGCAGGACCCATCCATGCTTTTTGCGGTGCTTGGCTTTGTCTTGGTCTGCTTGTGTTGGCCTGAAGCCTAAACCAAAAGTACCCTAGTTACTGAACGGAGAAATGGGCTCCGAAATTCCTTGCAAAGATTCCCCCAAGCCTTTTCCTGGCTCATAACCTTGTCTCAGCATAAGTGCAGCCACCATTACAGATGTGGCAGAAAGACGAGGATGCAGAATGGTCTTTCCTTCCTCAACATGGTCCACAACAATCACTTCAAAAGCCTGAGAGATAATGGACTCACACCCTTCCTTGGACTCAATACAGGGGATCAACGGGTCTTTATAAATGGAAGACTCGTCTTCCCCGTGAATAATAATTTTTTGCCTGTCATGTTCGGATTTGAGCATCTGATGCAAGGTGGATGGCACAGTTCGGGTCGTTTGGATCCATGGCCTTCCAAGAAGAAAGTTATAAGAAGTGTCCATGTCCTCTCCTTGGAAGACAATTTCAAAGTCAACTAGACCAATAGTCATGGTGAGGTTGATCTCCCCGATGGTATCTCTCCTCTGAGCCATCAAAAGCCCGGATGCAGACATTGTTGGGTCGTATTCTGTCTGTATTGATTTTCATGCTTTGCAAGGTGGAGAGAGGACATACATCTACACTCGAGCTTCCATCAACCATGACTCATTTTACGTAGTGCCCTTCACATTTAATAGTCAAGTGTAAAACCCTATTGTGTCCGGCTCCTTCTTCGGGGAGCTCATCATCAGTAAAGGTGATTCTATTCACCCCAAAAAAATCTGTTGGTCATCTTCTCCAACTGATTCACTGTGGTCTTCTATGAGACATGTGCCTCATTCATGATGTTGATTAGTACTCGAGCATGTTCTTTTGAATGTATGAGCAGAGATAGTAGAGAGATTTGGGCATGAATCTTCCTCAGCTGGTCAATGATTGAGTAATCCTGAACTTTCATCTTTTTCAAAAACTCTTCCGCCTCTTCTTCAGTCACTGGTTTCTTTATCGGCAATTGGCTTTCTCTGATTTGCTTGGCCTTCCTCAACTCTTCTGGAGAGTAACACCTCCCCGATGAAGTCAAACCTCCAGTTTCCCCTACTTCTTCTATGATTTCCTCGCCTTTGTAAGTCATCACAGTTTTGTTGTATTTCCAAGGAATGGTTTTCGTGTTTGTCACAAGGGGTTGCACGGCAGGTTTGATTATGATTGGTTCGGCTATACCCTTCGTACGGCCCTGATTCTGCCTTGTGATGGGGTGGCCTCCAAGGACATATAACCTTGGGCTTAAAACATTGGGTGAACTTCCAACCTCGAGATTTTTTGAACAAATAAAGTTTCCTTCTCTAAGCTCTAGGCGCCTTTCACAATCAATGGCACATCTCGGCTTGGACTTACTTCCAGACATGTTCCTTCTTGAATTGCTCCTGCTGTCATTTCTACTTGACCGGCCGTCTTGTATTCTTGATCTCGACCAATCATTCCCACAGAATGAACATCATTGTGTGCTGGTAACGGGTTGTTTGTCACATTAGGAGGGTCCTCTCCATTCGTCACTACAATCAGTTTTTCATCAATAAGTCTTTCTATGGCTCTTTTCAGAGTCCAATAGTCATCAGTGCTATGCCCCGGGGCACCTGAATGATATTCACACCTATCATTTGCTTGAAATCCATATGAATCATGATGCATATGGTGGGGAACGATGGGTCCAATCCCACTTATTCGCTTCAGCTTTTGGAATAGACTAGAGTATGATTCAGCCAATGGAGTGAATTTTTACGCCGGCCTCTGCTCTCAACCATAATCCTGCCTGGGACGAGCACTATAGGGTGCCCGAAAATTTTATTGCTGAGGTCGGGGGATCCTTGAAGCTGGTGCCCGTATTTTTTGATTGGGAGGCCTAGCATAGGATTGAGAATTGAACACGGTATACTATGGTGGGCCCACATAGTATTGAGGAATTGGTGGGGGATAATAATGTTGAGGGTAGCTGGATTGCCCCTCTTTGAACTTCCCTGGATCCTGAAGTCATCATGGACCATTCATCTATCTTCTTTCTATTTGCCAAACTTCCCGACCCATTTTGGATAGCTTGGGTGGTGGATTTGAGAGCAGCTTGACTTACAATTATTCCAATTTTGAGGCCATTTTCGACCATCTCCCCTATTTTAATTGCTTCTGCAAAAGGTCTTCCCATCGCAGACATCATGTTTTGAAAATAATCAGGCTCTTGAGCCTCCAGAAAAATAGTGATCAACCTGTGGTTATCCATGGGTGGCTTGACTCTAGCCGCTTGCTCCCTCCACTTGATTACATACTCCCTAAAGCTTTCAGTCGGATTTTTCTTCATATTGGATAGGGAATTGCGATCTAGTGAAATATCTATGTTGTACTGGAATTTTTTTAAGAAGCCTTGAGCCATGTCGTCCCAAACATGTCAGTGAGAGATATCTTAGTCAATGAACCATTCGGAGGCTACCCCCACAAAACTTTCCCCAAAATAAGCCATCAAAAATTCTTCTTTTCCACCTACACCCCTCAGCTGGTTGCAGTACATTTTCAAGTGGGCGATAGGGTCGCCCTATCCATCATACTTCTTAAATTTTGGGGTCTTGAACCCTGGTGGAAAATGGATGTGAGGGAACATGCATAGATCACTGAAAGATACACTTTTGTGACCACCTAATCCTTGTATGTTCTTTATGTTATGTTCAATACTTTTCATTTTCCTGGACATCTCATCTGGCTCACCCGTCTTGGCAGGGTTTTCATTTTCCACTGGTGACTCGAACTGAGGAGGCTGATTGTATGGAGCCGATACCCTGAAAGCCATATTTGGAGAGTAGTATTGGCTATCGTAAGCATGAGATGGTGGCTCTATGTTTGGCCTCGTCACAGGAAGTGGTGGCAGGATTGTTATACCGGCACGCCGGACACAACGAGAGGGGTGTTCCTGACCGGTGTGGCTAGAGGTCGCACATTAGAGGTACCAGGGGCGGCATGGAAGTTGTAGTTTGGCACATAGCCTGGTGGTAGAATGTGATCGCTCGTTGCATGGAGCGGTGGTTGAGTAGCCAGAGGTACGATGGAAGTTCCTTCTGAGGAACCTTGAGGCGGGGGCTGACGGAAGACCCAATCCTGATACACATCAGACAGTTGTTGTTTCAATCTTCTTACTTCCTCCGATTCTTTCTCAACTGGTTGACCTTGGGGGTCGTCACTGACCAACTCGATTTCATCATTATTAGCCATCGGTACCTTTCCTTTAGATCTGGTGAATTAATGATGTGTTGCCAGTTTCACCACAAACCAACCACCTTAAGCTTACTATATAAGAGACAACGAACGTGTTAGGGTTAAGCATTTTACATATATGAATCACACGTAATATGCCATGTTCCTTACATTGTCACCATTTCTAACATGCTTTTGGAAGGCTTCATGTTTCATCCCGGCTTATAAGGTTGTTGCTTATTGACGCTCTTAATAATTTTTGTTTTCTTTTTTATTTTTCACTTTTCTTTTCACTCACCTCATTTTGTTCCCCAATTTTAGAGTCATTGAAAAATATTTTGATCGAACTTTTTGGGGGTTCCTACATATTATGCCGCCGCATGAATCAGATCATTACGTAGTTCAGGTACACAACCATATTCTCTCTTCTTTTTTTGAAAAATGTGGGCTGGACCAGATGGTGGTTGCCTATGTCTCTCACATCCGGTGAGAATCAAACCCGACGTAGTTCGGTGAAACTGGGTATTTTTCTCTTTTGATTTTTATGAAAATTAATCTTTACACCTCACACCAGACTACTACAAAATCTTAGTAAATAAAGGATTATTTGTACTAAACTAGGAGAATGATTTTTTTTAATTCCGCTCAACCAACTTTCTAAAGCCGGTCAACAATGCAAGTAAGCCTTCCAAACGATGTAGCAAGTACCACATAAGTGAACATGATGGTCTCAATAAGGATACTTGTCTTATACGGACCCGGCCCCTGTGTCGAGTTTCACTAAGTGAAATGCATGTGATGCAAATAAAGCGAACCTACTAGGGATATCCGGCATGAGGTTTGTTCTTCTAGATATCCTATTGGAGAAGGTATCTAGATTGGCTTACTCGAGCGGACAACTCGAGCCGAGGAGGGTCAGCGTACCGGTAGCATTCCCTTCCAGCTTAGCTGGTGGTGCTCCCCGCCTAAAATATGTATGACTAAAATCCTTCCGGGTGACAAGCACCTCGGCTATCTCAAAGGAAGCGGGCTATGTCAAGCAAATGCCCAATTTTAATTTCAAGAAGACTCAGAGGGGGGTGCGTGAGAAGACAGTTTATATGTACAGTTCAACAATATCAAAGCGGAAACAAATTAGCATGTAGCAAATTATCCAAAAATAAATCACAATATTATAAAATTAATAAATCCAAATAAAAAGTCAACATGTACAAGCTCGAATTCTGGTTGTCCCCAGCAGAGTCACCAGAGCTATCACACCTCTTTTCTACCCCCGAAAGATAGATAATGTTGTGGATCGTTGTGGGTTAAAGAGTTTTTCCAATTAAAGTGACAATTTTGAAATAAGGATTATTTTATTATTCAGAGTCGCCACTTGGAATTGATTTTGGGTGTTTCAAGTCACCTTTTATTCAAATCCCTATTCAAAGGAAGATTTGGCTCTTTTATTATTTGGACGGCGAAAACAAGATCCGGGTAAGAAATTATGTTGACCAGGGAGAAGGTGTAAGGCATTCCCTGAGTCCCGTAGTTCTAGCACGGTCGCTTTATTGACTTAACTTGGCTTGAATTAATTGTGGACATGTTGTGTTTTATATGATTTTCATATTTTTCCTAGGTCCGCTTTTATTGCTTGATTATTTAGAATTATTAAAGAAAATTTTGGATGATAAAATGTCGTAACCACACTACACAAGAGAATGCGTGATTTAGACGAAATTTATTAATCTTGTCATAACGGCACTACGCAAGCAAATCTGTCGTCATGCCAATAGATAATTAGCATGTTATTACTTTTGGAAAAATTACTGCACTTGTATTTTAGGAAATTATTAAATGTCACGCTACGCAAGCGAATCCGCGATTATTGCAAAAGATTAATTAGATTAGGAATTAATTAAGCTATTGAAATTATTGAATTAATTTGCTGAATATTACAATCACGCGACGCAAGTGAATCCGTGGATGAAAAAAGTTAAAGCGCGCCTACTAGTTGCCTAGTGTTTTAAATTAATTATTAAGGTGATTAAGTTATTAAATCATTTTAGTTACCCAAAAAAATGATTTTTATGAAAATTAATTAAGTTTAAACAAGCTTTGCTGTTAGAATAAAAGGAAAAGAATCAAGTTGTTGACCCAACCCAAGTGTACGGCCCACTTCAATTCATTAGAATGAAAGAAGAAAATAATAGTCTCAAAAACTAAGGTGGCATGCTACATCAGTTGGAAGCCCATGTGTCGTTCCAACATTTTCTTTTTTCCTTTCTTTGAGAATCAATTTTTTATAAGCCCATAACTCCTTAAATGTAAAACCAAAATCATATGGCCCAACAGTCCACACCTATGTGTATATTCAACTTAAACTAATCTTCTTAACATGTAAACTCTAAGATAAAATCACATAGGCACACCACTGATTTGCAAATTTAACAAGAGAACTCAGCAATGTTTATGTAACAAGAGAACTCAACAACAACGTGAAGAGAAGCGAACAAAATAAATAAGACTCACTTCATCATCACCTATTATAAGATAATAATTATATATTCTAAAACTTAGTAAATGCATTTGTAACGACTCGGTCGGTCATTCCGTAGAATTTGCACAGTTATTTCTGTTTCTGCCTTTTTATGCATCGTTTAGTGGTTTATGATGTGTTGGAGTTGGATGGTTCGGGTTCAGAGTGGTGGTAGTGAGAATTGAGACACTTAGTCTCATAAAGTAGCCTTATAGTTGGAAAACTCAATCGGGGGTTGACTTCTTGGTAAACGATCTCGGAATGCGAATTTTATGGCTTGGGTAGCTTCGTTAGGTGATTTGGGACTTAGGAGTGTGTTCGGAATGTAGTTTGGAGGTCCGGTGCAGGCTTGAATTGGCGAAAGTTAGTTTTTGGCGATTTTCGGTCGGCATTGGAAAATAGGCTATCGGGATCTGAATGGAATTTCAGAAGTTGGAATATGTTCGTAGTGTCATTTTGGATGTGTGTGCAAAATTTCAGGTCGATCAGATGTGTTTTGAATGGTTTCGGCATCTTTGGCGGAATTTAGAAGTTTCAAAGTTCATAGGCTTGAATTCGAGGTGAATTTAGTGTTTTGATGTTATTTTGGGTGTTCCGAGGATGCGACTAAGTCCAGACGATCATTTATGACTTGTGGGTATTTTTGGTTGGGGCCCCGAGGGGCTCGGGATTGATTTCGGATTGTTAACGGAGGTTTGGACTTGGAATTTGCAGCAAAACAGCTGCTGGTGTCTTTTTACTGGTGTGACCGCACCTATGGATGGGGGACCACAGGTGTGGGCCCGCAGAAGCAAACAGGACTTCGCAAATGCAGAGTCTGGCTGGGTCAGTGAAAGGTCGCAGATGCGGACGAGAAAATGCATCTGCGGAGTCGCAGGTGCAGAAGGTCAATGTTTAATGAACTCTTGCAGGTGCGCACCTGGGACCGGAGGTGCGGGTCCGCAGGTGCGAGATTTTGACCGCAGGTACGGAAATCCTGGGGCAGAAAATATAAAAAGGGTCCTTAGCGAATTTTGGTCTTCTTTTCACCATTGTCAAACGGGTTTGAAGCTTTTGAAGGGTTTTTGAAGAGGAAAATCGATAGTTCTTCATTGAGGTAAGGTTTTGGATTCTAAACTCATTTATATCTGATTAAATGTCTGATTAGTGGTGTAAATTTGGGGAAAATCAGTGCAAAAATGGGTAATTAGGGCTTGAGTTTAAGAGACTTAAAAATAGGGATTTGAGGGGTCATTTGGACTCCGATTTCAGTGTTCTTGATATGTATAGACTCGGGGTAGGATGAAGATCCTTTTAGTGTAAATTTTATCGAATTCTGAGACGTGGGCCTGAGGGTCGGGTTTGGCCAATTTCGGGAATTGTGCCTAAATTTGATAGTTTTCGATTAGGTTTCATTTCCCTAGCATATTTTGATGTTGTAAATCTGATTTTGATAGACTCGAGCTGGTTTGAGGTAAGTAATGACTATAAATCATGTCCTGAGGGTATGAAACCCCGGACCTAGCATCTTTTCACTGTTTTGACGTGACGCACACACTGGATGACGAGTGTGTGGCGTGTACTGATTGGGGAATTTGAAATTTGTCCCTACCGAGGCAACTATTGAGTTGCGAAACTACTTTTAAATTACATGATAAATCGTATTTTCATTGCTTTAGATATACTTGGGATGTAAGCCATATTTGGGGCCTCGTGCCGATCTGTTTAAACCCTTTGGGGCTGTTTTTATGATATCCCTCACTGTGGAAGCTATGATTTTACACTCAGTCATTCATGTTGAACTGTTTTTTATACTCAGACTTGTTGATATTATTTCATGATATAAAATCATATTTTGGGTCGAGAACCCCGTTTATTTATGGCCCGAGTGGCATTTTAAGTGTTTCTAACTGAGTGAGGCCTCGAGCCAATATTGTGAGGATATTTTTGGATCGGGCTGCACGTCGCAGCATGTTACACTATTATGATTTGTGAGAGGCCGAGTGCCAGAGTGATTGATGCCATTATTTGGCTATTTATAGCTCTTGGGCTGTAGGAACTCCTCCGGAGTCTGTACACCCCCAGTGAGTGCAGGTACCTACTTAGTGCGAGTGTCGAGTGTCAAGTGACGAGTGATCGGTAGGCATGAGTGACTGTGAGGTTGCCCGAGTGGCTGATGCTGAGTGATTGTGAGGTATGCTGAGTGAATGAGTCTGAGTGATGATTTGCCCGAGGGGCAGTTTGTGATACTTGTCTGTCTGAGTACTATTTATGATTCATTTCGTATTTAAACCAATACTTCTTGGGTATTTTACTGAAATCACTGGAGGTCGTACATGTTCAAAGGATTTTTCTAAAACTAGCTTTTAAAGCATATTTGACTAAATGTTTACACTGTCAGAAATCAATATTTTATCCATTGTGATTTAGTGATTTGCTCATGTGTGTTTTCTTACTGTTCAAACTTGATTTATTTTTATTACTACTAAGTTGGTGTACTCATCATTACTCCCTACACCTCTGTGTGGAGATTCAGGTGCTGGTACCGAGCGTTAGCCATCTTATTTCCGTGCGGAGCCAGAGTTGGGATATTGAGGTGGTTGCCCAGCTCCACAGCATCTCCATTTCCCTTTCTTATTTTGTACTTAGTTCTTCATTCCGAGACTTGTATTATGACAGTAGTATTCGTGATATCATTCTTAGATGCTTATGACATGTTGGCTCCAGATCTTGGGAATGGTTGTAGACTGTTTAGCTTGTTTTGTTTTGCATAAAGATTCAGAAATTTATATACTTTTATGAAATGTTGAAAAATGAATTGAGAATTTTGAAAAGAAATTGTAATTATGCGATTGTTGGCTAGCCTAGTTCCACGATAGGCGCCATCACGGCCGGTTAGGGAGATTGTCCGATTGCATGGGGTTCCAGTTTCTATCATTTTCGACAGAGGTACTCAGCTCACATCTCAGTTCTGGAGGGTCGTGCAGAGAGAGTTCGATACTCGGATTGAGTTGAGCACTGTGTTTCATCCTCAGACTGATGGGCAGTCGGAGCGTACTATTCAGATTCTGGAGGACATGTTGCGTGCCTGTGTCATTGATTTTGGGGGTTCATGGGACCAGTTTCTGCCACTCGCGGAGTTTGCATATAATAATAGCTATCAGTCTAATATCGAGATGGCTCTGTGTGAGGCTTTGTATGGTAGGAGGTGTAGATCTATGGTGGGTTAGTTTGAGCCGGGCGAGGCTAGATTATTGGGCACAGACTTGGTTCAGGATGCGTTGGATAAGGTGAAGTTGATTCAGGAGCGACTTCTCACGGCGCAGTCTAGGCAGAAGAGTTATGCGGACCGGAAGGTCCGGGGTGTCTTTCATGGAGGGAGAGAAGGTACTACTGAAGGTGTCACCTATGAAGGGTGTTATGAGGTTCGGGAAGAGGGGAAAGTTGAGTCCCTGGTTCATTGGGACTTTTGAGGTGCTTCAAAAGATTGGAGATGTGGCTTATAGACTTGCTTTGCCACCCAACTTATCAAGTGTCCATCCGGTGTTCCATGTTTCGATGCTCCGGAAATATATCAGTGACCCATCTCATGTTTTAGACTTCAGCACAGTGCAGCTTGAGGGTGATATGTCATATGAGGTAGAGTCAGTGGCTATTTTGGGTCGTTTGGTCAGCCAGTGGAGGAGGCCACCTGGGAGACCGAGCGGGAGATGCGGAGCAGATATCCTCACTTATTTTGAGACTCTAGGTATGTTTCTAGACCCATTCGAGGACAAACGTTTGTTTAAGAGGGGGAGAATGTAATGACCCAACCGGTCGTTCCATAGAATTTGCATAGTTATTTCTGTTTCTGAGGGTGCGACTAAGTCCGGACGATCATTTATGACTTGTGGGTATATTTGGTTGGGCCCCGAGGGGCTCGAGATTAATTTCGGATGGTTAACGGAGACTTGGACTTGGAATTAGCAGCAAAACAGCTGCTGGTGTATTTTACTGGTGTGAACACACCTACGGATGGGGGATCGCAGGTGCGAGCCCGCAGAAGCGGACAGGACTCCGCAGATGCGGAGTTTGGCTGGGTCAGTGAAAGGCCGCAGATGCGGACGAGGGATCGCACCTGCGGAGTAGCATGTGCGGAAGGTCGATGTTTAATGAACTCTCGCAGGTGCGCACCTGGGACCGCAGGTGCGAGATTTAGACCGCAAGTGCGGAAATTCCTGGGCAGAAAATATAAAAAGGGTCCTTAGCGTTTTGGTCTTCTTTTCACCATTGTCATACGGGTTTGAAGCTTTTGAAGGGTTTTTGAAGAGGAAAATCGATAGTTCTTCATTGAGGTAAGGTTTTTGGATTCTAAACTCGTTTATATCTGGTTAAAGGTCTGATTAGTGGTGTAAATTTGGGGAAACTCAGTGCAAAAATGGGTAATTAGGGCTTGAGTTTAAGAGACCTAAAAATAGGGATTTGAGGGGTCATTTGGACTCCGATTTCAGTGTTCTTGATATGTATAGACTCGGGGTAGGATGAGGATCCTTGTGGTGTAAATTTTATCGAATTCCGAGATGTGGGCCCGGGGGTCGGGTTTGGCCAATTTCGGTATAGTTTCGATTGGGTTTCGTTTCCCTAGCATATTTTGATGTTGTAAATCTGATTTTGATATACTCGGAGCTTTTGGGAGCCGATTCGAGGGCAAGAGTATTGTAGAGTAGCCTTTTGGGCTGGTTTGAGGTAAGTAATGACTATAAATCTTGTCCTGAGGGTATGAAACCCCAGACCTAGCATCTTTTCACTGTTTTGACGTGACGCACACACTGGATGATGAGTGTGTGGCGTGTACTGATTGGGGAATTTGAAATTTGTTCTTCCCGAGGCAACTATTGAGTTGCGGAACTGATTTTAAATCACATGATAAATCGTATTTTCATTGCTTTTGATATACTTGGGATGTAACCCATGTTTGGGGCCTCGTGCCGATCTATTTAAACCCCTTGGGAGCTGTTTTTCTGATATCCCTCACTGTGGAAGTTATGATTTTACACTCAGTCATTCATGTTGAACTATTTTTTATACTCAGACTTGTTGATATTATTTCATGATATAAAATACTATTTTAGGTCGAGAACCCCGTTTATATATGGCCCGAGTGGCATTTTGAGTGTTTCTGACTAAGTGAGGCTGAGAGCCAATATTGTGAGGATATTTTTGGATCAGGCTGCACGCCGCAGCATGTTACACTATTATGATATGTGAGAGACCGAGTGTCAAAGTGATTGATGCCATGATTTGGTTGTTTATAGAGCTTGGGTTGTAGGATCCCCTCCGGAGTCTGTACACCCCCAGTGAGCGCAGGTACCTACTGAGTGCGAGTGCCGAGTGCCGAGTGATGAGTGATTGGGAGGCATGAGTGATTGTGAGGTTTCCCGAGGGGCTGATGTTGGGTGATTGTGAGGTATGCTGAGTGAATGAGTCTGAGTGATGATTTGCTCGAGGGGCGGTTTGTGATACTTGTATGTTTGAGTACTATTTATGATTCATTTCATCTTTATACCAATACTTCTTGGGTATTTTACTGAAATCACTGGAGGTCGTACATGTTCAAAGGATTTTTCTTAAATTGCTTTTAAAGCATATTTGACTAAATGTTTACACTGTCGGAAATCAATATTTTATCCATTGTGATTTGGTGATTTTCTTTTGTGTGTTTTCTTACTGTTCAGACTTGATTTATTTTCATTACTACTGAGTTGGCGTACTCATCATTACTCCCTGCACCTTTGTGTGCAGATTCAAGTGATGGTATCGAGCGTTAGCCATCTTATTTTCGTGCGGAGCCAGAGTTGGGATATTGAGGTAGTTGTCCAGCGTCAACAACATCTCCATTTCCCTTTCTTATTTGGTACTTAGTTCTTCGTTCCGAGGCTTGTATTATGACATTAGTATTCGTGATATCATTCTTAGATGCTTATGACATGTTGGCTCCAGATCTTGGGAATGTTTGTAGACTGTTTAGCTTGTTTTGTTTTGCGTAGAGATTCAGAAACTTATATACTTTTATGAAATGTGGAAAATGAATTGAGAATTTTGAAAAGAAATTGTAAATATTCGATTGTTGGCTAGCCTAGTTCCACGATAGGCACCATCACGGTCGGTTAGGATTTGGGGTCGTGACAGCTTAATCCTTTAAAACAAATTCTGGATCCAACAAAAAAGTGATAACATTTATAAGTTATGATGCTCAATGGTTCCAACAGAGCTTTGATACTTTGACTTTGAATAGAAATTAAAAGCTAGACTTACTATTGAAAACTCAGAATTTTTCAAAATGGAATAGACGAAACCAGCATTCACAACCATACTAAATAACTTAAAAGAAAACCAAAGCAATCAGTAATGGGCTATAAACTCCATACTCATGTTCAAGATATTGCCTTAAATAGCAGGAAATTCAGTAAACATATCAATGACGATTCTGAAATTACAACGCTATCGAACTCAGCCCAAAAGCTTAAACCAACAGCAACAAACTAACAGCAACAATCAGTTGATTTTAACCCAAGGAAATGACTCAGAAGCACCTTGAGCCCCGACAAAATCAAAGAAGAAAGAATCCTAGAACTAAACTCTAAGAACTTTAGTTTCTTGAAAGGTTATTTTTTCTTTTCTTTTTGTAGAAATCTCACACAAAAACACTCAAGTTTCAGCTTACTTTCTTGGCAGTGGGGGAGCGGTTAGAGAGGAGAAAAGAGAAGAGAGAAGAAGAAGAAAGGGGGAGAGTAATAAGAGAAATGAGGCTAAATTTTGGGGATTTTAGGCTTTATATACCTGGGTGGGAGATAGATAAGGGTCGTTGGATCAAGGAAATTGGACGGATGAGATTGATTCTTGGCAGTGGGGGAGCGATTTGGACCCGCCCTTGGCAACCCCATGTGGATCGGGTTTGTGAGCTATTTGGGCTTCTAATTTTGGGCCAATTTGGCTCAATTTCAATTAAAGTATACTAGGCCAATCCCTTAACCCCTAATTGTCTTATTTAGTACTAAAGAAAACATACAAGTAAAAATAAAATCTTTTTGGTATATATAATTTAAAAATACAAACAAAAGTATACAAATAAAAGGTAAAAAATATTTTTGGTATTTTTAATAAAGGGATGCAAATAAAATTCACAAATAACTAAAAATCATCCAAATATTAGTATTTGTAGGAGAATTAGTAGCGAGCAAAAATTAGGTATTCACACCCCAAACAAGGGGATGTCACATTATCACCCCAAAAACTTACACAACCAAGTGATAACATGACATCCAAGTGAACATGTCACTAACTAAACAGTCACACAACCAAAAATAACAAGTTTACTTGGCTAACAGTAATTACATCACAACAAAAAATATATAACCATAGTAGAGTTCAATAGCTCCACATTCCAGACCACCAGATTGCATTAAGTCTGTTTCTTCCCATTACCCTTCTTCGCTTTCAACTTGGCCAATCTTTGTTTGTTAAGATGGTTACCAGTAATAGCATTTGTCCCCCAATGCAGCTTTTTTGGTGATAATAGAAGGTATGATGGCTCACTCACACCACTGGCATCACCAACAAATCCAATTCTCATTGTTCCAATTGTTGTACTTTGTAGTTGCCTCAATTGTAGCTTAGTCTTTGCCTCAGATTGCTTCTTGGCCTTATAGCTATTTCAGGCTCTGTATCAAAGTCTGGGTAGCCGAAGTCTGGGAAGGCACTGCAACTTGGTTCTTTTCTCTACACTGAAGGGGTTGGCATAAACAACAAGTTGCTGGATTGACTTGTTTCAGTGGGCTTACTTGGCTGAGGGGGTGATAAAGGAATTTCCTCATCAGTGGCTTCTGGGATGTTCATCATCAGTAGCTTCATCAAGTAAAGTTCTCTTACTTTTTTTCTGCTTTCCCTTCTTCTTGACTCCAATGGGTTGCTTTCCTTTAGAATGCTGGTAGTAAGAAAGAAAGTTTTTATTAGTGTTGAAAGAAAAAGAATGATAGAAGAAGTTATAGTATTGATTACCTTTGCACATACTCTAGCATGGTGTCCAAGTTCACCATAGTTGTTACATGTGATTACCCTCTCTTTCCTTGACTCAGACCATTGCCCTTTCATATTAATTTCCTCATTTTTTTCTCTTGTTCTCTTAACCTTTGGTGTCCCATCCATCTTTACCAAAGGAGGTGTATCCATGTGTTGTGAAGGGTCAATTTTCTAGAACTGTTCTCCTCTTATTGGTTGTAACTTATATGAATAAGTTAGGAGATAAGCATCTTTGGTAAAGTACCAATGAATCTCACTTAAAGGGTCCACTTTTTGTGCAATAATGCACAGATTGCATGAGGACATGAAATGCCACAAATATCTCATGCCATGCAGGTACATTTCTTAAACCTCAAATTCACAGTGTGCCTGTCACTACTTTCAGTCATCTCATATCCATTGTCTACACTGCCATTAACACGACACTTCAATACAATACTCATGAATTGGTTGTACAACTCCATGGTTTTGGGACTATACTCATTTCCCCATGTCATCACCTCAGCTTCATGTTCATCACCTTGATTCTAATATACTCAAGTATCTTAATGAATTTCTTGTGCCTTTCTTGCAATATCCATGCATTGAATGACTCAATCAAGTTGTTGCCCACAGACTGGTTCTTGCAAACAGTATCAAAGAATGCTCTACTCCAATATTTTGGTAGACACTTTAACAAATCCTCAACAGCTTCCTTTCCATCATCATCTACTTGACTCATGCTCTTTATTTGATCTTTGAAGTCCTCTTCATAAGTACTCCATGCAGCCCACCAAAGGAAACTTTTGTACTCACCAGAACCTCATCTCCTACACCAATTTGCTTCTATATAACTTACACAAAATCTGAAGTGTGCCTCGGGAAGTACAGTTTGGATTGATTTAATCAACCCCTACAAATATTAGTAAATATCATCAAATAACAGTATAAAGAAACTACGAAAATAGCTGAAAATAACAGTACAAAGAAACAGTATATACCTTCTGCATAGCTGATATAAATGTGATCCCTTCACCCATTTTCAGATCTAGTGAAGTCTGCAGATGGCCTAAGAACCACTTCCAAGTAATTTTTGTTTCTTTATCAATAATAGCCCAAGCCAATGGATAAAAATGATTGGCAGAATCTTGACCAACAGCCACCTAGAGCAGACCTTTAGCTTTCCCTTTCAAAAACATTCCATCTCATCCAATGAAAGGTCTCAAACCGCTCTTAATCCTAGACTTCATTGCTTGAAAATAGATATACATCCTTAAAACCCTCCTTTTGTTTTCTTCAAAAGTATCTTTTGATAAGTTAATATCACATCACTCCCAGGATTGCTAAGTTTCAGTTCATTGGCATAGGCAACAAGCAATATTCATCTGAAAAACTACCTTCAAGTTTCTCCAAAATCATTTTCTTTGTCTTTTTGCACTTAAATTCACTAACATTTACATTAAATGCATCTATCAAGATTGCCCTCATCTCTTTAACCTTAATTTTGGGATTATCTTGCAAGCCTTTTTAAAAGTAAGCAGCTATTATATTTGCATCAACTCTTTGATTTTCAAATGCAGGTTCACATGTGTACTCAGGCTCTAAAGTCTTGGATTTAACCTCGCCCCCTGAATAATCTTTAGATATATGACAAATAAAGGGGTAGTCACCAACACAGATGTACCTAAGCTTTGTTAGGTCGCTTTTAACTTGCTGCAAGTCATATCCATTTGCAAGAGAATACATGTTGATCATTTTCCTAGCTTCAGGTATATCTTTAAATGTCATTGACCTATCTAACTCTTTATAGTCAGTTAACTTATCATTGATGTCCCTCTTCTTTTGTAAAAAAAGGTTGCTCCAATCCATCAGAACTTAATTCAGGAGAATCGGGAGAATCAGAATCATTTTTCTCACTTTCATTATCACTATAATCAGTAACAGCTTCAACTTCTACTGTGAGTGACTATATTAGGTGCATTAATTGTTGGTTCATACTCTTCAACAACAAAAAAATTAATAACATTACACTGGTCACGAAAAAAGTCCAACAAAGTCCTAATCCTAACATCCCCATCTATTTCATAGTATCTATCGGCATGACCCTTTATTATTAGTTGTTGCACCCCTATATACCAAACTTGGTATCATATTCATCAACTAAATCAGCATAAGAGAGCAAGTCAGAGTCATAGCCTTTATTGATGTGCACATACTTCTCTTTATACAACAGGCGTGGCTTACTAGTCCAATCCCCACCATGATGAAAAACTAAGTCAACTAGCACCATCTATAAAAGGCTGCATAGTAACCATGAATAAAGTTATTACAACCTACCATAGTAAATGCATAAAGAAGTAACAAAGACAGGAGGTACATAAATAATAAATAAACATGTAAGAGAAAGCCTGAATAAACAAAATAGAGGATAAATAAAGGGAATAAGAAAAAGGTACAGAGGTAGATGAATAAGAAACAAAATTAAATGAGGTACCATGATAAAGAAATGGACACAAGCATGCATATGGGGGACCACATAATAAAGTATCAAACTTAGAGTCCCGCCTTAATAAAATAAGCATAAAATATATATGTAAGAGACCCACATGAGCATCATCTTCAACGTAAATGCAGGTGAAACAGGGTACCATATAACAACAAGTCAGCTATTAACAAATACTTCAAATCATTTTTCAGTTAAATACCAACCATATGTGACCCTTCTTTAAAAAACAAAAGGGACCACACATACTTGAAATCCTAAACTAGATAAAGTTCTTCTAAAACAAAGTAGTAATAAACCAGATATCAACAATTCCACCAATATACCCTAACCGACCAACAGAAACAGATAAATAATTAGGGTATAAAGTTGAAAGCCACACGCAAACACAAACAACAACAAAAACACAGACAAAGTAAAACCCTAAATGACAAATCACATATCTGAGCACATAACAGTGAAATCCCTAAACCACGAAGCATAATCTAAAAACCCTAACTTTAATAGAAAAGAAATGTGAACACTAAGACAAAAATGCTTCATTTATAAACAACAAACATATGAAACTAGCAAAAATATTCAGAATTTTGGGGAAAATCTTACCTTGGACAGCAATAAACACTGTAAATAAAGGATTTTCTTTTGAACCTTCCACACTCTTCTCTTTCGTTTCTATCGAAAGTATGCGTACCAAATGACCCTCTTTGTAAATTTAGACGGGTCTAACTTATTTATTTAGTGGGCAAACAGGTCACGCGTGGGTGACGGGGAATGAAATGGGTCTATGGGGTTTTAATTTTGTGGGGTCGAGTGACTTGGCGGCTGACCCGACAACTCACATGGATGAAATTGAGGGGGTCAGCTGCCACGGTGTAGATCTATTAGAGTTAGGGGTAATTTTAAAAACTTGATTAACGGTAGGGGCTAGATTAGACGAAAAGTATAACGGGTGACAAAAGCAAACAATATACCATAGTAGAGGGAAAATTTTGGACATTTTCTCTTTTTTTTAGGTGTGTCGGATTTTGGGGTTAGGTAAAAAATGAGTTAAGGGCATATTTATTTAAGAAAGAATTACAAGAAAACACACATGAATTTACACCATAACAAAAAAAGGCCCATATTTTTAAGTTTTACCCCACTTAGCCCATATTGTGCATATTTTGAAAGCACTAGCAAATTCAAAATATGTATTCTTACAACTTGCTTCTAAAAGTTATGGAATTAAATATGTGTTCTTACAACCATTGATTTCACTCTCTCTTCTTCTCACATCTTCTACATATGCTTCAAGGGGCCGTATATTTTCTGTTTCTCCTCTTGTGTCACGTGATTGCAATGTAAGAAAATTAAAGAGTAGAAGTCCACCATTGAAGACCATTCAAAGCTTTGATTTCAAAAATGGTTTTTTTTTTTTAGTTTATTAGTTTTTTGGATTGAGTGTTGTTCCAATTGATTGAAAATATCAAAAGGAGTTCAAAATTTAAATTTGAAGTGGTTTGGAGTAGATTTGAATTAAATTTAAGAGAAGACGCAAGGAAGAAGACGAAGTCAATTTTTTGTATAATTATGTATAATCTTGTATAATAGTGTATATGAGTGTATAAACACATCTTATACACTATTATACACATTTATACAAGCATGTATAGACGAACTTCTTTCACGATTTTCAGTTGCAATTCTTGTTCAAAACCAGTCAAAATCTCCATTAAATGACTTCAAAATTCATATACAACTTCCTTATACTATTTCTAACAAGTTTAAATAACACCCACATATTTAAGCTTGTTAAAAATCTAATTTTCACCCCCCAAATGGATTTGGTTTGTTGAACTAATATTTGAGTCACAATTACTGATTCGAAAATTAACTTAAAAGCTTGAGAATCTTTTTAAATAGTAATTTTTAGAACCTATTGGAGTTGGATGTTGAATCTTAGCTTATTATTTTTGGGCTATTTAGTTGTAAATTGAAATATGGGCTATAAAATTGAAAAGTAGGGAGCCCAGTTGTTCTAATGTGAAATTTTTTCTTTATTTAATTGGGGTCATACTTTATAATTGGACCAATAAAAAAATTCACATTAATTTAAATAATTTCTTTTTTAATTTGGCATTGACTATTAGTCATAGGGGCATAAGTGAGCCAGAAAGATAAAGGTGGGAGCGTTTTGGCTCAATAGTTGGATGGAGGGCATATTTGTAAGAATCGAATAGTCTGAGGATAGTTTTGGCCCTTTTCCGATTATTAATTAAAAATTAGCCATGGTTTAAAATTAGACCAAATTTAATTACTTTTTATGCGAAAATAAATCTAGACAAAAGACTTTAGCTAAAGTCGGGAAGAAATCTCATCATAATATGCTGGAATTTGAATTTTTACATATGAAATTCCAGAATAAAGTGATGGAATTCATAATGTGATGGAATTCCAACATAATATGCTGGAGTTTTATATGCAGGAGTATCATAATCAACCATATTATGTTGGATTATTTTCCTGTTTCAGTTAGATATTTTTGTCCAGATTTTATCTTCGCACTAAATAGTGGCTATTTTCAATTACTTTACAAATATTAATTATTTTTCAATTACCAATCCAAAAACTGATCAACCCACGCTATTTTGACGGTGAAATTATACGGTTCAAAATTTCGAACTCTGGGCTTAAGGCGTTGAATGTGATCATTGGGCTATTAGATCTAGTTCATTGTCAACCCATTACTACACTGCTGAGCCCATGAAACTACCTCTGGTGCCCAATTGGGTCTTGCTTTTGACAACTAATAACCCATTAAGCTTTTAGTTTTTTTATTTTCCAAAAAAAGAATAGAGAAATGTATATTTTTTAATTGTGCCGATATAATATTTTTTGTATAAATGTATGTATTATATCATATAATATTTGCTATATTTTTTTACTAGTGAATACAATTAGTTTTGATCGACCGGCCAAATTTATATTTTGCTCACAAAATTAATAATTTTTTCTACGCAAATAGCCTTCACTACTTACTTTGCTTAATCAACATTAATAGATTACATAATGATTAGATATAATTACACATATATTATATATAAATTATTGTTGTTAGTTAAGTAGTTGGGTTATTATTTAGATTATTTCTTCAAAAAGATCAATAGGAATTTCTTAGGACCCATTTGGCCATAAATTTTGTCTATTTATTATTATTATTATTTTTTGGCGAATGCATGTTTGTTCATAAATATTATCATATTTTGAAAATTCTGAAAATCCAAAATTCGAAGCCCAAAATATTACTATTACATTGTTGCTTCAGACTATTTATTATTTTTTGTGACAATGTTGCTTCGTCTTCTCGGTCATCTGATAGTATATTATGTAGTTCATTATATAAATAATAATTTTGTACCAAATTTATTTATGTTCAAGACTATGATTTGTGATAATGATAATGAATGTTATTTATGACAGTATTGTTGAGTATTTATGATAATTTTTAAAATTTATAGGTATAAGTCATGTTTCAGATTTTTTTCAAAATCAAAAGTGAAATATGTTTTGAAAACTAATGTCTAAATATATTTCATCTTCAAACAAAGCGTTACCTAAATTAAATTTTTCAAAACAAATTTAAGAATCTGTAACCAAAAGCTAACTTAATTTTTCCTAATGAATAAATTGAAACCAAATGGCCCCTTTTAGAGATAAGAATGAAAAAAAAAGAGGTTATGTCATCAATTACCTTCTTTATAAGTGGACCCACACTCTATTCGACAATGAAATGTCGAAATGACAAATATTGTTTTTTAATTTTCTTATTAGAAACTCATTAAAATGCTGTTTTTTTAATTGAATTGAAATTATGACAAATATGATAGGGACACCAAAATAGTTTCAATGGTGAAATATTAGAAGGTTTGACACCTAGCTTTGGTATCTGAATCTCAAGTTGGTAATTTATATTATAAAATTTATGTATAGTAAGTGAAAAAAAATCTTAAAATTCTTAAATAATTGTTAGGAGATATTTAAATCTGGTCAATAATGACTGTGAACTGAGAGTATATATTTAAAAATGGAACATCTCTTTCATAATTGAATAAATTGTTGTGTGTCAACATCATTCCACCTTGGACCTTTTAATTTTCTCCAATTTATTTTTCGAGAGAAGTTTTGAAGCGATGGTAAAATTATCTTCGCGTGACCTATAATTATAAATTTTGAACCGTAAAAGTAGCGACTAATGCTTGCATTATAATAGACTATCTACATCACACTTTTTGGGATGCGACTCTTCCCCGTCCCCTACATGAATACGTGATACTTTGTACGTTCGTTGCCCTTTTTTTATTAAAATTCTTTTTTCTTTTCCTATCTTGTTTCTATCTTGTTTCTATCTTGTTTCTGGGAAATTCAGGTGATATTATAATTGATACTCCCTTTGTATAACCAACTTATCAGTGAGTATCTAATAAAGTGAATTCTATTTCCGTTATCCTTTTCTCCCTTTCGCTTCCCTTATCTCTTTTTTAATTGATTTTTTAAAATTAAGGGTGTGTTTGGTACGACGAAAAATATTTTTCGGATTTTTTTAATTTTTTCATGTTTGGTTGGTTTAAATATTTTGAAAAATATTTCCCTTATGAACTCATTTTCTCTGATTGGAGGAAAATATTTTCCTTATCAAGAGAAGGGAAAACATTTTTCAAAATTTCTTCTCAACCTTCCTCGTCCTCACCAACTCACCACACACCCACCCACCTAACCCCCACCCCATGCCTTCTCTCCAAAAAAAGTTTTTTTTTCGTCACCACCCACCCTACTACTCCACTCCCCACCCTGCAAAACAAAATTACTTTCTCTTGTAATTTCAAATTTCTATTTTTCGTTTTTCTACACCACCCCTCCCCCACCCCGCCAACCACCCCGGAAAAAAAATATTTTTTTAAAATATATTTTCAGTTTTAATTTTTTCATCTTTCGGTTTACAGGTTCGAATTTTTACAAGTTCCAAAGTTATGAGTTCGTAGGTTTATGTGTTTGGAAGTTTACGGGTTTAGAAATTATAAAGTTTATGGGTTCGAAATTTTGCGGTTTCAAAAGTTTAGCGGTTCGGAAGTATATGACATTTGTTGGTTTGAAAGTTTATGGCTTCATGTTTATTGTATCTAAATTATTTATGAATGTATCAACATATTTAAAAAATGAACCAAACTTAAAATTAAAAATAGTGAAAATTCATTTATAAAACAAAAAATTCATTCGACCTTGACCTTTTAAGTTCTTTCAATATTCATTTTTCTTTTCCTATCTTGTTGCTTGTATTATAGTAAGTTGTTTATATCACACCTCTTGAGGTCGGATCTTGTGGGATACTTTATGTATCATACTGCCATTTTTTATTAAAATTTATTTTTCTTTTCCGATCTTGTTTCTTGGATAATCAGGTGATATTATAATTGGTACACCCTTTATATAAACAACTTATCAGTGAGAACCTCTCAATAAATGAATTCTATTTTCATTATCCTTTTCTCCCTTTCGCTTCCCTTATCTCCTTTTTAATGGATTTTTTAAAATTAAATACTCTTTTTGTTTCAAAAGAATTACAAATATATATTGAATGGACAAAATTTAAAAATTAAAAAATAGTGAAAATTTATAAAACAAAAATTTGTCAACAGCTAAACTCTCTTTCAATTATAAAGTGAAAGTCGCAATCTATAGAGTAAGTTCACGTGGTTCTACGAAACCTCCCAAAAAATAGTATAAACCACGTACGCAACCAACGAATGGCTCCAACTTGGGTGCCGGGTGTCCAACGCAGCTGCTGTTTTAAGTAAATCAAACGGCAACTATCTTTTCTTTCTTAGCTGCCCATATTGCCCTTTTAAAACCAAATTATGCTATTCTTTCTTTTTCCGTGGTGACCTGATCAGCTTGTTCATATCTTGAATAATTGCACAAAATACATGACACTTTCTACTAGCAATATGTATCAGGTAATCGTGTTTATTCAGGAGTAGTTCAACGAATTTTGTGGCCTAAAGCTAAATTTTATGAGAGGCCTTAATTTTTTTTTTAAATTTGAAGTCCAAATTTTTGTGGTTTTTTTAAATGCAAAGTTATTAATAATTTTTTTGTAATAATTCTTTTTCAATTGACAATATAGTTAATTTATTTAACCTCTTTTCAGACATTATTGAGCTTAGTTAGGATGTTATCAATTTTAATTTCGAAAAACTTATTTCTGTTAAAGTAACGGTAACAAGAGTTATTAACATTATTCTATAAGCAATATAGGCATCTGAAAAAGAATCAAATTTTTTTATTTGATTGACTATATCAATTAAATTTAGAGGTGGCAAATGGGCGGATTGGGCTGAATTTGGACGGGTCAAGATGGGTTAGGTCAATAAATGGGTCATTGCCCAACTCAGCCCTAAGTGTACTTGAGCTAAGATGGGATGGGTCAAGATGGGCTAAACAATGGGTCATAGCCCAACCCGCCCAACTTGACCATGTTTTAGAACTATGTTCATCTTGCAAAAAAAAAGCCTTTTACCTTAAAATGTATTAAGTAGAAAAAAAAATTGCGAGGGGGAGTTGGGGTGGGTGAGTGGTGCAGAAAAATAATATATAAAAAAAAATAAAAAATTGAAAATACAAAAAAAGACGTAAACAAAATTTGAGGGGATTTGCGCGAGGTGGGGAGGTAAGGGGGTAGGGTGGATGGTGCAATTTTTTTTTTACAAAAAGTAAAATAAAATAAAATTGAGAGGGGGTAGGGGATTGTTGGTGGTGGGGTAGAGGGTGGATGGGTGGTGCATAAAAATAAAAATGAAAATTGAAAACAAAAAAAAAAGTGAAATTTAGGCAACTAAGTACATTTTTAGATAAATTGGGTTGAGATCTCTTTGTCTTAGGTGAGTTTCATTGGTTGTATTTTGGGCTGCTTAATGGGTCAGAACGGATTATAAAAAATAATGGGTTAACTTGCGCTCGGTCCAATTAGACCCATGAGCTAAAATATTTGTAGCCCAACCCATTAATCTATTGGCGGGTTAAATGGGTTTGGGCTCAAATTGCCACCCCTAATTAAATTGTTATTTTCTAATTGTACTATTTTCCTTAACACTTTTAATTCAGAAAATAAATTTAAACCATCAATATCAGATTGATTTATTATGCTTTAAGGAACACTCAAGATTAAGACAATATTTTTTCAAATTTTCATCATCTAGTGATCTCAGTTTTTTACGCTAAATAGAAAATAAAAAATATTTTCATATGCTTGGAAATTTGTTCAAATCTATTTTGAAGTGAAAAAATAGTATTGTCTACTATGTCTAAATAGTAATTAACTCTGAAGAACTCTTCAAGAGATTTCAATATCAATATTCTCGTCAAATTATTTTTTCTATATATCACACGTTACTTACGAAGTTCAGGTTTGATTTTCATTTCAGATGCAATTTTCTTGGCAGAAATCATACTAGTTGTAAATCTTTTTACCCCTTTAAGACGGCAAGTTTTAAAAGTCTTTTTTTCTTAAACTCTGTGACGAGTCAAACAACCTCATCTAAATTAAAACATAGAGAGTATATAATATAATATAATATAATATAATATAATAGGTGTAATAAGAAAAATCGGGCTCCCACAAATGTGGGGCCTAAAGATGTTGCTTCATGCTTTAGGGTGGGGCCTCCCTTGTGTCCATTAAATCTTTGACAGATTAAAAAAATTCTTTAATATTTTTCCTTGTGTTGGAATAGGGATTTGCATAATTTGGTAAATACTGAATTACCGTATCGAGATCGAAATTTTTGGTATTTGGTATTCGATATGTTATTTCGTTTAAGTTTTAAAAAATATTGGTATTAGTTATAGTATTTGATATTTTAAAATGAAATACTGAAACCGTACCGAAATATATAATATATGCACAATACACATATTATTAATTATAACATAAATATAAAAATCTAAAATTTTACTTTCTTTTATTTTTAAGTTTATCAATTAACTCTTAGCAAGTAACAAGACATCTCTAATGATAAAAAATTATTCTTTAATGCACAGTTTTCTCTCTCTGGGTTGATATTTGCTAGTTTCGGACAAACTTGTGTCAACAAATATTTTTAGTTTTGTACTTTTGAGTACTTTAATTTAGAATATTACACTCTATGACTCCATGCACTAGTTAGTATTCAAACAGAATAAAATGAAGTTATCAAACCGAATAAACCGAAACCGAAAGGAGAAAAATCGAACTATACCGAATTTAATTAGGTACGATATTGGTATTGCATTCTAAGAAACCGAATACCAAATCGAAATGTCTAAATACCTTACCATACCGACCGACGAATACCCCTACATTATAATTTAAACATGAGACCTCATGACCACTAAGACACACTATTCGGTGCACCAAATTATGATATCCTAGTAAGCTACATATAAAAAACATGTGGAATAGATAAAAATAATAATATGTATGAAAATGAAAAAAAATCAGTTTTATTATGTAGAACACTAGAACGTACTTCTTGCATTTCAATTTAGATGATAAAGAGGGCTCGTTCAAAAATGTAGAGAAAGTAACTCTTTTTTATTCGTTCATTAATTGTAGTATATTACATTTTTCTATGGAAAATCGTTTTCTTCATTAATTTTCTTTTTTTTTCTTCTTCTTTTTCTCTTAACACTTTTACCGCCTCTTTATCGCATTAGCACAATCAAACTAATTTATAAATTTTTGCAATGTAATATGGTGTTTTCGGCCATAAGACGCATTTCTCGTCTTGCCTTTTAACTCGCTGTAAGCCATGAGTTAATACACATTGAGGTCGTTTATTAGTATAATTAGTACAAGTATTAGTTATAATTAAAAAATATTATTAAATTAAATTAATAATACCAAAGCTAATATATGTATTACTTTTTCTAATAAATCCTACCAAATAATTTCTTTATATGCTACATTAGCACATAAGGGGCTATAATTTCACTTTAAACTAGCTTATAGGAGTCGTACGTCTCCCGCAAAGTTTAAATGTACATAGCTGGACTAAGAGCCCATTTGGATTAGCTTATTTTAAATGTTTTTAAGCCATTTTGTAGTAGGGCTATACAAAATCGAATCGTAACCGGTCACCGAATCGAACGATGGCTTATTGGCTTATTGATATTGAGTAATCACGATAATGATTGGTGAACGAATTGAGATTTTATAATTAACAGCTTGACGGCTTGGGAGCGGATTACTCAATTTTCTTATCGGATAAACCGTTAGCCTATTAAGAATTTTTATATTTATATATACATATCTTTAATTATGACCATTAACTATATGTGGATCTATCTCCTATGAAGACTTCGAAAGGATTATAAACACACCACCTAGATGTACATACGTGATTTTATATAAGTTTGACTAGTTTACCGTCTTTCATTTTTTTGACATGAAACAGTTCGCTATGCAACCAAAAGAAATACTTATAATAAGTGCATTAGTGCCGTACAAACTACACTTGGTAAATTAAAATGCAGTACATACTAATGAGGGAGTCGAGTCACTTTATCAGGTTTGATCGTTTGGTATTTACAGGGTTGTTTAAAAAATTTCTACGTGGTTTAGCCCATAAACCGTCTGATAACCGCTGGATAATTGTTAATCCGATACTTATCCATCCGTTGTCTTATTGGATGGCTAGCGGATTACCATATTTATAATTTGATAACCAATAAGTCAAACCGTTAAGCGTAATTATCCGATCGGTCTGCATGTTAAACACCTCTATTTTATAGTGTTTGAATAAAGTAAAAAAGTGCTTTTAAACACTTATTTTTAAGTTAAAATAACCTAAATAAATAAAAACCAAAAGCCAAAAGCTAAAATTCCTAACTTATGACTTATGATTAAAAGCCACTTATCGCCACTTGATTCATTTTTCGTATTCATTGATTGCTGTAAATTTTATTATTAAATCAAATATTTTTACTAGTAATTCATATTTTCTCTCTCACAATTAATTCAGTAATATGAATGAACTTCTTCAAAATTTCTTCCTCGCAAAAATCATTGAAATTTAACTTTTTGGATATGAATCTATAATCGATTCTAACAGTTTATGTTAGTTATAAGCAGATCACTTATCTTGTATGATAAACAGTTTATGCAATTACTTGATATCTTCTTCTTGCTTATGAAGTTTTTTGCTGTCACATTTGTTTAATTTGGATTGGCTATATGAATTATCACATTTTTTATTTAAATCAGACTTACGTTATCATCACTAATTGATACTCCCTCCGGTCCAAAATAAGTGATTTTTAGTCTATTTTTCTGTGATCCAAAATAAGTGATTTTTTTAGATTTTAAGAATGAATTAATTCGTTTTTTCCTACATTGCCTTTGAAGTAAATAGTGTTGGAATATGTGTAATGACTTATGAGTGTTTATATATGAAGAGATAGTAAAGATAATATGGTAAATTTCATTACTAAATAGCGTTAAATAGTGAAATTCTTGATTTGTGTGAAACGATAAAAAAATCACTCATCGTGGACCGAAGGAAATACCATTTATACATAGATATTTTTCTTTTGTTATGCTCAACTCGAATTTGAATTAATCGTAATGATTATTTTTTCAAAAGAGAAAGGTTGATATTTTAAGAAAAAAATAGTCAAATTCAAATTGTTTATTTCTTCTTGATTTTTAATTTTTCCTTCATAATGGAGAATCCTTTAGTTTAAACTTTTAAAAAAATTCGATTTCTTCCTTTTCCAAAAAGAATAAAATCTTTTAAAGAGTTTTTTTGTTTGGTAAAAGGAAGTACATTGTGGGGTTTGAAAGGGTACTTCAGTAATTTCAACATGTACAACCACCCTGGGAACAGAGAAGAATTCAGCAGCACCATAAATCGCTTTCCATTCCAAAAGCAATAGGCCCCACATATTCCAATAGGCATAGGCCATGGTCCCACCACACTAAAACCAAAAAACACAAAAATAAATCAATGGGCTCCAAACCCCATTTAGTGGGTCCCACCAATAATTACAATCTTGACACTTTCTTCTCATCCCTTGACACGTACACAAATCGCCGGCGATCAAACTAGCCGGAATCTTTTGATCGGCAGTGTGGGTCCCACCTAGGGATTGGGCCCCAATGATTGGACATAGACGTTTCTTGAAAAATTGGTCATTGACAAGTGACATTTTAGAAAATTGCTTTGGAATCCAATTTAATAATCCTACTACAACCAAAACTCTCTATAACAGTCTCGTGTGTTCCGAATATATTTTAATATTACGGCAAAATACTTTTATAGAGAATACAACATAACATAAAAATTAATTCTAAAAAAAAATTGACTTTTACAAATAAATATCTTTAAATAGGGATGCTGGTATAGAGATGTCCAACGGTATTATATTAAATAGAATAAAGTGACTCAATTATTTCATTTGATTTTTTCATTTTTTTTTTTATTATGTCAAATCATCTCTCTATAATACTCCAAACTAAACCATGGGCTATATCTAACAACTCCATCATATTGCAAAACTAAACCATTTATATAAAGAGCCATTTTATAACTAGCTTTGCAAAGACTCAAGCCTTAGGCCTTAGGCAAAAACAACTTCATTTCTAACAAATACAAACTTAGAAAAAACTTTTGAACTATAAATCATGATAGGCAAAAGATCAACGCCGGTGATCGGAAAACTCACCGGAGTAACGTTTCCAGGTAGCCGGATGGGGACAATGGATGGTGCCATTAGCCCAAGAAGTCCACTAGATTTGAAAATTCAATCACCGAGAGGCTTAAAAAGCTTTGATTTTGGTGGAGTTGGATTGGCTATTGTAGCTGCACTAGAAAAATCCGGTAGTAAATACGGCGAAACTCCGGCGAATAAAGCTGTTGTTTACAACCGGAATTCAAATAGGTCTCTTCCAATTCCAGTTAATTCAACCAAAAATTCAGCTTTATATAAAGCAGAATTTGAGGAAACAGAAATGGATAGTTTCGAAGAATATACAATTGTTACTTGTCGTGCACCAGGTAACAAATCTTACACTAAGGTATACGGCGGTGAAACGGCGGTTCAGGCCAGAAAATGTAATCGTCCGAGCGTTTTTGACATATCTCCGGCGAGATTTGGGGATTTTCCGGCGTGTCCAGATTCTGATTTTCTCAGTTCATGTCATTTGTGTCAAAAAAAGCTTCACGGCAAAGATATATACATGTATAGGTACGTCCACAAGTTACCTGATTTCGCTAATCATATACAATTACCTACAATTAATTTACTGATTAGTGTATAAAAGTTAAATTCGTTAACGTAATTGTACTAATTTATTTTTTGTTAATAATTTTTCAGGGGAGAGAAAGCATTTTGTAGCACAGAGTGTCGGTACAGACAAATAGTAATTGATGAACACAAAGAGAAGTGTAGTTCAGAAATTGCAAGATCTGTTGATGTTGCGAGCTCGCCTTATGGAAATGGCCAAATCTTTGCAACTGGAATTCTGGCCATTTAATTAAATAATTAATACTAGCTATTAGTAATTAGTATATATAGAACATAAGTACATACAATCTATATATACACGGGAATAGTTTTATACATATGAGAAACAGCACTACTTGTTTTTTTTTGTTGTAATTTCTCCATTTTTGATTTGGATGTAGAAGAGAAAAGCTTAAATGCAGCAATGAAAAGTTTTGAACTATACCTCTTTTATGTTCTTCTTATACAACAATAATGTACCAATATAATTCCATAAATGGAGTCTTAGAAGAATAACATATATGCAAACCCATGACCCCTTGGATGCGCCCCGTGCCGTCTTGGCAAGCCTCCCAACGCCCACCGTCACGTTAGGCCTCGTGGTCTCGGTAGCGCCAAGTGACAAGCGCGTATGTGCCTCTATCGCCCCATCGATAGTCCTCCCAACGCCTAGCGGTTGGCAGATGCCAACAGCGTCGCGCGCACAGACAATGCCACGCGCACATACCATGATGATGCCAACAGTGTCGGACGCACAAATAGTGTCGCGCACGCAGATCATGATGCCTCGTCAACACCCAACCACAGGCAGATTCCCACAGCATAGCGCTCATGCTTTAATACCAACCGTTACGCAGCGCCTTTCTGAGATTCCTTGAAATGGGGACGTAACTCTAAGCAACCGATGTCAGTGCGGTTGATATCTGCCAACTGAGGTCTCCTTCGTACGCTAGACAACGAGATTATTAGTGTCATAAATATTTGCTTGATTGAATGTTTGAGAAAGTAAAAACGGTATTTCTGATAAACCCTCAAAAATCAAATTGTTTCCTATAAATCATAGGAAATAATTTGATGTAAAAAGTATAACTGAAAATCTCTTTTGTATTTTCCGGCCTAAATTTCAATGTCTAAAAGTTTGATGTAAAGCGTATAAAGAAACAGAAGAATTTCCTTTGTGATGAGTGTATGGGACAAATTCAAAATGATTCTCCATTAAAGAGAAAAGGTGAAAAGTTAGTTTGATTGAAATTAACTTTATGGGGCAGTATTCATTAAGACTTTAAAACAAATGAACTGACTCCAATGAACTCGACAAGAAAAGGTGATCAAACAAAAAAACAAAGAGGTATTTTCTGCATATCTTTTTACTCCATTATTTAACTATGGTTAATTAATATGTATTTTCATCTCAATTTATTATTTGATCATAATAAAGTATATTAATTTGGTGTAAACACTGAATAACATGTAATTTTTTATCAATAAAATGAAAATCTAGTAGGATCAATCTTTTGATCTATGGACGAACATGAATTTCGGAAGCTGAACATACTCAAAAAATGTAATCGAATTTTTAACGTTGGTCTTCGACATTAAGTGGAACAGTTTCTCACCAAATAAAATCAAAGTTTAGCTACAATTAAGAAAGAGATAAAGCCAAAATAGAAAAGAACTCAGACCCATAGAAATTGGCAATTGAAACTTTTGACATAGAATCAGTCATTCAGATGTCCGATTCATATAACCAGATAAAAATGCATCGTATAATTTTAGTTGGAATTTGAGAGGCAGTGGTTGATGTAGTTGTGCAGATATTAGGTGTATATTCGGCTATTCGCCCATTGGTTTAGATTTAACGTACGCCAAAAAGTAATACTAGTACATTTTAAGTTACAAACGCATTCTGTACTAATATACTAACTTGGTGTTTTTTCATTACTTGAAAGCAATAAATTTTAATGAGATAATTAAGTCAAAACAGAGTTACATTAAGAAAATATCTAAATTCTCTAAATAAGACTAGATAGCCCGTGCCCGTGTACTGCACGGGCATACGTGCGAAATCGTTGTGCAGTAGAGATCCAACATATAAAGAAACAATATCACCAAGCTAAACATTAACATAATGTGAAGTACATCATACATGTAAATGTATTTGCGGAACAAAGTTATACAAGTACATTCTTGAGCATGCTAGAAAGATCAAAAGAGTTTATGTCCGAGAAAGAGACTTTCATTTTCAGTCTCTTATTTATTTATTTTATTTTTATTGAATTTTCGATTGTCGGTGGCCCCACTAATCAAAAGATTGGATAAAATGGATTTCAAGAGCCGCGGCTGACAACACATGCTTCACGTAACGACCGGACCGATTGTTTTGCTTTCTAGAACCTCGTTCCCCTAAATAAAATTTTCCGTACAAGCTTTTATTATTTTATGACTTGCGGGGATGATTAGTTCAAGATTTGGAAGGGTTCGGGTTGAAATCGAAACACTTGGTTCCTTAAGGTTGGCTTAAAATGCCAAGTTTGACTCCGGTCAATATTTTGAGTAAACGACCTCATAATCGGGATCTGGCGGTCCCAATAGGTTCGTATGATGATTTCGGACTTGGGCGTATGTTCGGATCAAATTTTGGATGATCTGAGAGAGTTTTGGCGCCTAATAGTGAAAGATGGTTCTTAAAGGTTATAAAAGTTCTTTTAAATTTGGTTTGGATTGGGTTTTGGTGATATCGAGGTCCAAACGAAATTTCGAGACCGAGAATAGTTTTGTAATGTCATTTAAGACTTGCACGCAAAATTTGGTACCATTCCGAGTAGTTTAAGTACGTTTCGGCGTATTGGAAGTAAATTGAAGAACTTGAAGTTCTTAAGTTTGAACCAATTATTTTTGGGATGTGATTCTTAGTTTTAACGTTGTTTTGGGTGTTCCGAGAGTTCGAGCTAGTCCGTTTTATGATTCCAAACTTGTTGGTATATTCGGGCGGGGCCCCGGGGGCCCCGAGGGTCAATCAAACGAGGCTCGGACTAAATTAGAAATTTGGAGCAGCTGGTGAAGCTCCAGTTCTATCAAAACCGCACCTGTCGTTGGCCAGCCGCAGGTGCGAGCTCGCAAGTGCGAGCCATGAGCCGCAGAAGCGGAAATGCAAAGGAATCCCAGACACCGCAGGTGCGAAGGAATTTACGCACATGCGTGACCGCAGGTGCGGGCACTGCTGTCGCAGAAGCGAAAAGGGCTCGCAGATGCGGCTCTTTGTGTCCGCAGATGCGGCGCCGGACCAGGCGAGGAAAAGGCGCACCTGCGAAGGTCTTGTCGCAGGTGCAGGACCGCAGATGCGGCCAATGCACCGCATGTGCGAAAATCACTGGGACAGTGCACTTCATTTAATACGGGACTTAGGCATTTTTCTCCCATTCTTTACACATTTGGGCGTTCTTAGTGCTTCAAAAGGGGAGATTTCAACCTAGCTATTGAGGGTAAGTAATTCTTACCTTAATGTGAGTTTAATATTTAGATTATAGGTAGATTTCAACATGAAAATTGGTACAAAATTGTGGGTTTAGATGAAAAATCTAGGGTTTAATAAAAATGAGATTTTACCACGAAAATTATTATGAAACTTAGTGAAAATCATATATTATGTTCCTAAGGTTATGGGTAACAACTTTCTTCAAAATTTTCTGGAATCAGGGCATGTGGGTTCGGGGGTGAATTTTAGGTATATTTCAATTTGAGTTGGGTAATCACTTTAATAGTGGAGATATCAACTTTTGAGCATAGATTGATCAATTTATGTAATGTTTGACTAGTTCCGAGTCGTTTGACATTAAATTTGGAGGTTTTAGCGCATTCTTGAATTGGGAAGTAGGCTTTGAGACCAGGTAAGTCTCTTTTCTAACCTTGTAAGAGGGAACATACCCCATAGGTGAACTTAATTTATATGTGTTGTTATTTGTGGAGGGCTACGTACGCACGAAGTGACGAGAGTTCGTACGTAGCTACTATTCTTATTTATGTCCGGGTAGTTTTAGGTTTACACCATGCTTGGTGGACACCGTTATTTGATTATATTTGTTAACTGTATCTATGGTTCGCACCATTCGACCCTCGGTAGTGCACAATTTACATTTATGTTGGATCGGACCGAACGTCCCCGGTGGTATTCGTGTGTGATAATAGAACTGGAAGTTCCTTTCATAATTGATATAAATTCATTGTTTGTGTGATCATATGTTTTAAAGGAAGGAAGTGATTTAAGTTCTTAAATATGGTGAAGACTTGTTCAGTTATTTCTTGTTCTGAGTTTTATTGTTGTATATCATGCTTAACTAGAATCTCATATTATCACGTTATTGGCCATAGTAAGTGTCGGAGTCGACCCCTCGTCACTACTTCTTCGAGGTTAGACTAGATACTTACTGCGTACATATTATTTATGTGCTCAAGCTATACTTCTGTACTTAATTGTACAGGATCTGAGGCAGGTGCATCTGGTTACCAGTCTAGTGTGCAGATTTGATCCCCATCTCGAGACTTCACGGTGAGCTGCCTTCCGCGCCGTTCTGCAGTAGTTGGAGTCTCTCTTATGCTTTATTTTTTCTGTCTATTTTCTTTCAGACAGTAAGCTAGTATTCTTTTGTATATTCTACTAAATTGCTCACATGCTTGTGACACCATGTCTTGGCACACACTAATATACTCATTATTTTTGTATTATTTACATGATTACGGTTTGTACTCGTTACTTCCGCTTAATTTTGTCACATTGGTAAATTTCTAAATATATTTTAAATTATTGATATATTTTAAATAACATACTTAAAAATGATTACTAGTGCACTTCACCCAAATTTACACAAAATACAACCTATTCAAGACTTATTTAAATAAGTTACCACTACTTTCAAAATATTGCATAAAATACAATTTCGTATAATTGATTAACTTTCTAATTAGATTGTATACCACTTAATGTCTTTTAAATGTCTTATTATAGTATTTAAAAATAATAATTATCGTGACAACTATCATTATATGTAATATGCAAAACTAACTAAGATTTCTTAATCCACCAAGAAAATCCGTGAGTTCATAATTTCAACTATGTGTCTAACTTTCATTACACAATAGAAGTTGAGGACTTTTAATTTCCTTTTAGATACGCACATCATCGTTACTCCCCTAAACGTGGGATACAAAATCAGTAACCCACAAATGAATGCATATCAATTTATTCCATTTCAACTCATTTACCACCACCAAACCCACAACCCTATTTGTGGTACTTATAAACCTATCATTAGCTTGTGTATAACAACTCTCCTTCGCCATTTAATTACTGTCACGGTGTCAAACTAGTCATGATGACATCTGAACCAACCCGCTAGATAAGTCAATAAATATCTATTCAATTTCAATAATTTTAACAAGGCAACTAAACAGAAGTAATTGTCTAAACCTTATACATTTCCCAAAGACTGGTAGTACAAATCATGAGCTTCTAAGAATAGAATTTACAAAGCGGAAATGAAACAAATATATAGTTTGTTTGAAAAGTACATAAAAACACAATTTAATCTAAGGCTGCCCCAAACAACAGAGGCAGCTACAACATGGACACGGATACATCTTCAAATCCAGCAACCATCGAACGCAGCGACACTGCAACCAATATCTATACGCAATGTGCATAAGTGTAGTACAACCGACCCCATGTACTGAGTAAGTAACAAACCTAACTTTAGGTTGAAAGCAGTGACGAGTTGTCACAAGGTCGGGTCTCATACCGGTATTCTACAATAGTTCACATCAACATAGCACAAGCAGTAAAGAGGTATCTCGGAAGTAAAAGGGCTCAACCCGTTCATAGTTTAAGAAAAATAGGCATGCTTTCCAAATATTTTAGTGAAACTCAGTTCTTTTGCCGAAAATGCCAAAAATACAGGTAAGTTTGAAAACTGTGATTTTTCTCAAAATTCTTTCACCAATAAGTAAGAAGTTTCATTTTCTTTCAAAATATCAAGTGCAAAAACACCTCCTTGTACTCACATACCAATGTGTGTAAAAGTCATGAATGACGTGATACTATACAACATGAGAAAAATGCATTTCTATGCATGTATGTCAAATGTGCATATTAGATGCGATGCGACTCAGTGACAAAACCATATGCAAGCTCTCAAAGCATCAATTCACTCAGTACTCCCAGTCACTCAGTCCTCCCAATCACTCATATACATCCATCGGGCAAACATCACTTCTATACAGCCCCTCGGGCAATCATCACTCAGTAGGTACCTGCGCTCACTGGGGGTGTGTACAGACTCCGGAGGGGCTCCTAGAGCCCAAGAGCTATATCAAGCCAATCATGGCATAAATCAATGAGGTCCTCGACCTATATCTAACATGTTGCGGCGTATAGCCCGCTCCCAAAAATAAACATGTTGCGCCGTGCAGACCGATCACATAAATAAATATCATAATCAGTCCCTCGGCATCACTCATAATATCCTCACAATCAGGCCATCGGCCTCACTCAGTCATCAATCTCTACAGTCTCTCTCTCTCGGGCTCACAATGTCATGAAACTAGCCCAAAATGATGATGTGATGTATCAATAAATAACAACTGAGACTGAGATATGATATGCATATGACTAAGTATATAAAACAATGAAAGCATACTCCACAGCAGAAATGACCTCAGTGGGTCCAAACAGTATCGACATAAATCTGAACATGATATCTAACATGGATGACAGCTCAATTACTATATCACATGGTGGAGACACATATAACAACAATATAGGTCCACTATACAGTGCCATGGGAACCTCAAATTCCCAAATCACAAGGTGCACGCCCACACGTCAATCAACTAGCATATGCGTCACCTCAATACCAATTTCATAACATGTATTGCAGGGTTTCATACCTTATACACTAAGTTTAGAAGAGTTACTTACCTCGAACGAGCCAATAACAATGCCGAGCAAGCCAAACGATGATCCAAAGATGCCATCATGCCTGTTCCGTCCTCCAAATGGCTCGAAATTAACCAAAAACAAATCAAATGCATCAAACAAGGCTAAGGGAACCAATCCCAATCAGAAAAGATCAATCTTGAGTCAAAAACTGAAATCGGTCAAAATCCCATCCCGGGCCTGCACCTTGGAACCCGATAAAACTCACAAAATATGACAACCCATTCAATTACGAGTCCAACCATACTAATTTCACTCAATTCCGACTCCAAATCGATGTTCAAAACTCAAAATTCATATTATGAAACTATAGGCCAAAACCCCCAATTTTTCTCTTTTAAATCCACAATCTAATAGCTAAAATCGAAGATAGATTCACGAAATATAATTAAAACAGAGTAGAGAACACTTACCCAATTCATATGGTGAAAATTGCTTCAAGAATGGCCTCAATTTGAGCTCCATAGCTCTATCGCGAACACGGGATAGCCATCACGTCCGCGAGGAACAAAATATATCAGCCACCAAAATGCTCAACGCGTTCGCGGAACAAGCCTCATGAACGCGATACACACTGAGACAGAACTATGCAAACGCGACACGAGCCTCGCGAACGCGATGACGAAGATCCTCCAGCTCCCAGCTCAACCCTATGTGAACACGATCCCTCATACGCGAACGCGACCAAGAAAGCGCGAACGCGAAGAACAAACCTTGCACTGGAAAATTACCCTTCGCGAACGCGATGCTCAATCTGCGATCGCGAAGCACATCTGAAACACCAGAAAACCAGTAACACAACAATGCAAAATGAAGGGAAAATAGCCCGAAATCAATCTGAAACACGTCCGGGCCCCTCGGGACCACGTCCAAACATACCAACAAGCCGCATAACATAACACGGACCTACTCGAGGCCTCAAATCACGCATAACAACATTGAAACGAAGAGTCGCACCTCCAATCAAACTTTAAAAACTTTGAAACTTCAAACTTCCACAACCGATGCCGAAACCTATCAAATCGCGTCCGATTGATCTCAAATTTTACACACAAGCCAAATTTGGAACTACGGACCTGCTCCAACTTCCGGAATCGGAATCTGACCCCGATATCAAAAAGTCCACTCCTGGTCAAATTTTCCAAAAATTTCAACTTTCGTCATTTCAAGCCAAATTCTACCACGGACCTCCAAAACACAATCTGGACGCGTTTCTACGTCCAAAATCACCCAATGGAGCTAATGAAACCATCATAAATCCAATACGAGATCAAATTCTAACAAGTCAAACTTGGTCAAACCTTTCAAAATTTAAAGCTTCTAGTTGAGAATCATTCTTCCAAGTCAATTCCGAATAACCTGAAAACCAAAACCGACGATTCACATAAGTATGATACATTATTTGGAGCTACTCATGCCCTCAAACAACCGAGCGAAGTGCAATTTTTCAAAACGACCGGTCGGGTCGTTACATCCTCCCCGACTTAAACATACGTTCGTCCTCGAACGTGGCCAGAGTTGTTCCAGAAGCCATCAAATCGTTGTATAACCTTACCATGCACATACCCAGGGGTGATCCCACGTCGCCCTATCCCATATAGGTCTGATAACGCATCATAACTCAAATTTCTTCGTCCAACCTAGCCCAAGCCTTAGAATCTGTTTTCTACATCTGATATTCCTATAAGATCAAAGTCTCGCATCAACACACTGTATAAGTCTAAACAAGTTGTATCAAGCCATAGTCATAACCCAAGTTGAAATAACATGATATACTACATAAATCAAACACTCATAGCGATAATTTCTAACCACAATAGCTGCTTTAACAATCCAATGCCGAGAATACACCTCTTATCAAACAAAGCCCCGTTCTAACACATTCAAATACTGCCAATGATGAAGAAACATGCAGAACCCCATAACCATCCGCCGGAACAAGTTGTGGAACTCCCTCTCATTCGATAGGAACTATAGCAGCCGATCAACATTAATATCCTTCCAAATATACCGTAATCAGATCCGATAGCATCCATTTTAGGTCCGATGACCTCATTTTATCCATCACAACCACTCTAGTGACATGCCACATTAATAAAATCTAAAGCCAGAACCCATGCAATCCGTGCACCAATAAGCAACAAGACAAGTGTACTCAAATATAGAAAATGACTCAAACGAGAGAATTGTACCGCAAGTTCAACAAATACCACCACAACGAGATGCTAAAACCCCATCACACACTGTAGAATCATAACACACGAATCCAACACACAAGGATCATATCTCAACATAACGTCGTTGCAATGCATGACCCCATCCAAACGTTGGTCCATATTATATACCTCGCTCCGATTTGCTCAAAATCAATAACCTTGCAAAATTCGACATCAAGTACTCAAAGTGCATTATCATAACCACGGAGAATCAGACGATACAATGACACCCAAAACCCGAAAGAACACAACCAATACGCCTTCAATCATGCAATACCCAATTACTCATCTCGCTCAAATTCCGCTATAAGACCACAATAGGACCACACCATGTGTGCCTAAAACTAACGAATCACAACTCCTCGTAGTAAAAAGAGTAACTCACAAAAAAAAAATCCAGAGCACGAATAATTTTAACAACAAACGAATAACACGTCCCTCAACAATAGCTTTATGGAGCCCACCAATCCAACTCGGTGTAGAATACACATCTTAATTGGGCCTACCGATGGACCCCCAATCCGACTCTGGTCACCCACAAATAGATAAGTAACCCTTCGAAATTCCACAATAACTGAATCACAACACACACTATCACTTAGCTAGCTTCGGACACAACCTCACAACCCACAACTATGAACCAATTTGCTCCTGAGAACTCCTAGTTTCCAATCTCATAGAACACACATACCACCATATCTGATCCCAGCTCCACCACCAGAATGTATAACACATCTCTCATACACGATCCTCCCACGAGGAATACTTCTATAATTCTTCCGTGCCACATAGCAAAATTTGAATATCCATAGTCGATCAACCAGGAGAGTGTCGCAGAACCAAACCGTCAGGACTGAATTCCTCTAACTCAACCGAGCTACGCAAGTCTCCAAAATCCAAGAGCATTGTCACGAATCACGTCTAGAAACTCACCACATCATAAGCACACAAGGAACCGATCTCACCCATTACCATGTTGATCCAACATACTACTAAGTTGTCCTATTTCCCCGAGTACCTTCAACTTGAATCTTCTCCTCGCCATAATACCACAGTCCTCAACCAAAACTCACCACGCGAGACCCTAACATAAACCACACCGCCCTAAGGCTCATAAGCCGTTTAATGTTCTCTTAAGCACCCCGAAAGTACCACAACCCAATTACTTACTCTGAAGAGACTTGCTGCGAGTCTAAAGCCATTACCTTCACCTTCCTGATATTGATATGTGAAATCCATAATGAAATAGAAATGCCACAAGTCTTGACACCATCCAATGTAAATCTCAGTTTCTAGCCAAATACACATCCTGAAGATGCTCAATTGTCACATATAAATCTTGCATCAATTAGAACCATTCTCGAGAGTCATCCACTCTACTCAAATATCAATTAAACTGATCAAACAGACCGAACGACATGTGCCCCATTGCACACCAACAACCTAATAAGTAATCCACACTTCTAAGCAACTGAGTGAATTCCCTACTTTGCGCACACTACATTTTTTACGGATAACAACTCAATCATCAAGTGTTTCTCATATACCCACAAAATAAATACAACCCGTATACAGAAATTCCTTTACTCGAGTCCTCATCGAACTCAACCTTTGCCAGTCATAACTGATTCACTAGTATACCTCAAACTGAAACCAATACAGCACATAACAGTGCAATCAACTTATCCATAGAAGACTCCCCCACTTGGCTCCAAGCCATAGATCAAAGCACACAATAACTCACAATGCCCATGCTCTGTTGCTGCAAAAATCACGCACTGAACTTCAACTAAATTCTTCATAAGTTCATGTAACACAAACCACCTAATATATCAAATCACTCTGCAAATCTCACATTCACCATTGTAATAGTCAGGCCAACTTCCACAAGCAATCTAAACTCAAATTGCAACATATATCATTCACTAGTAAAAAGGGAACTCGCTACAAAACAACATAAGGATCACACAACCTCAGGACACCTCGTAGGAGATAACCCCACATGCTTAGCCTCAAACTGATATCTCTCTATACTCCTCCATAATCATAACTATTACACAATCACTTTATCTCCTTGAGTCTGAACTCATCTCACGACATGAAAATCTACTTCACTCCTCAACTAATCAACATGAAATGATGCTTCAACACACCCATAACGCGAGACTATACGTCAAATCTATACAGGAATCAAACGCCCAATAGTCCTTGCTACATCTCCAGCAACATCTTCTTATCACATTCGAGCAATCTGAACACATCTCGCAATCAAATCATACTCACCACATATTCATCCCGTCACAAATCTCACCAATAAGGACACAAACGGACATATAAGTCCCAAATGCACGTGCTCATACAATCAAAATCTCAGTACTCAAGCCACAGACAAGACTCAGCCTCAAGTCCTCCAGACTAGCCCATCATCAACATTCCAAAATGACATCTCGCACCTCAACTATGGAAATCACAAGCCGTCAATGCACAATTGATACCGAGCCCCCATGTGCGCATACGAATGCGTTGAAGGAATTCAAAGAGTCACGCTTCAAGCTGAATCAATGTTGCATGATAGGGAAAGAAAGATGGGAATTATATCCTAAATGTCATGTAGCCTCTAGAAGATAGGTATGGACGTCATCATACCGATCCGCAAGACTCTACTAGGTATTTGCTCATGACTTGTAGAACCTATGAACCTAGAGCTCTTATACCAATCTGTCACGACCCAAAATCCACTAGTCGTTATGGCACCTAACCCAACCCGCTAGGTAATCCAACAAATATCTATCCAATTCCAATAATTTTAACAAGACAACTAAACAGAAGTAATTATCTAAACCTTATAAATTTCCCAAGGACTGGTAGTACAAAGCGTGAGCTTCTATGAATAAAGTTTACAAAGCGGAAATGAAATAAATATATACTTTGTTTGAAAAGTACATAAACAACACAATTTAATCTAAGACTATCCCGAACAACAGAGGCATCTGCAACATGGATGCAGGTACATCTTCAAATCCAGCAACCATCGAACACAACGACACTACAACCAATATCTGCACGCAATGTGCAGAAGTGTAGTCTCAGTACAACCGACCCCATGTACCAAGTAAGTAACAAACCTAGCCTTAGGCTGAAAGCAGTGACGAGATATCACAAGCTCGGGTCTCATACCGGTATTCTACAACAGTTTACATCAGCATAGCACAAGCAGTAAAGAGGTATTTCGGAAGTAAAAGGGCTCAACCCGTTTATAGTTTAAGAAAAATAGGCATGCTTTTCAAATATTTTAGTGAAACTTAGTTCTTTTGCCGAAAATGCCAAAAATACAGGTAAGTTTGAAAACTGTGATTTTTCTCAAAATTCTTTCAACAATAAGTAAGAAATTCCATTTTCTTTCGAAATATCAAGTGCAAAAACACATCTCTGTACTCACATACCAATGTGTGTAAAAGTCATGAATGACGTGATACTATACAACATGAGGAAAAATGCATTTCTATGCATGTATGTCAAATGTGCATATCAAATGCGATGCGACTCAATGACAAAACCATATGCAAGCTCCCAGAGCATCAATTCACTCAATCCTCACAATCACTCATATACATCCCCTAGGGCAAACATCACACATATACGGCGCCTCGGGCAATCATCACTCAGAAGGTACCTGCGCTCACTGGGGGGGAGGGGGTGTACAGACTCTGGAGGGGCTCCTAGAGCCCAAGCGCTATATCAAGCCAATCATGACATAAATCAATGAGGCCCTCGGCCTATATCAAACATGTCGCGGCGTGCAACCAACTCCCAAAAATAAACATGATGCAGCGTGCAACCCGATCCCAAAAATAAATATCACAATCAGGCCCTCGACCTCACTCATAATATCCTCACAATCAGGCCCTCGACCTCACTTAGTCATCAATCTCTCCAGTCTCTCTCTCGGGCTCACAATGTCATGAAACTAGACCAAAATGATGATGTGATGTATCAATGAATAACAACTGAGACTGAGATATGATATGCATATGATTGCGTTTGCCTGAGTATATAAAACAATGAAAGCATATAACTCCACAACAGAAATGACCTCAGTGGGACCAAACAGTATCGACATAAGTCTAAACATGATATCTAATATGGATGACAACTCAATTAATATATCACATGGTGGTGACACAAATAACAACAAGATAGGGCCACTATACAGTGCCATGGGAACCTCAGATTCTCAATTTACAGGGTGCACGCCCACACACCCGTTACCTAGTAATATATTATATATTATATATAATGTACAATAATACATAATAAAAAGAATCGGGGAAAGTAAACATGTTTCCGCTGGTGGAAAAACAAAGAAGAAGCAAATTTGAGGGAAACAAAATATAATGTATATATGATTAAATGTATAGTAAAATATATATTATTAAATTATACAATAACATAATATATGTATATATAATATAAAATAATACATTATAAAAAAAACGGTGGGAAGAGCCTTAGATGATTTTTGGATGATGCATGGGGTTTAAAGAGAGAAAAATTGGGGGTAATAATTTACAGTGATTGATATGTTAGATGAGAGAGAATGAGAAAGAGGTATATTTTAAGTGAGAGAATCTCAAGTGAGAGATTTTAGGAGATGAAAAGTAGAACATAATTTAATTAAAAAGGAAAGATTTTAAAATAAGTTGTACTAAAGGTAATTTTGTAAAAGCAGTTATAGGGAATATAAATAAGTTTTTAAAGGGATGTATTCTACGTAAATTCCTTAAAACTAAGAGAGGAAAAATATATTTTAACTTTATTTTTCTTCTCTCTTCTTCTTTTTGGTTGGATTGAACTAGTGGGTGTCATTGAAATTGGTTGAAAAATATCTAAACGGGCTATAAACCAAATTTGAGCAATATTAGAAGTGATTTAGACTGGTATCAGGTGAAAAATAAGACCTACAAAGTCAACTGCGACGTGTATATATCAAGTTGTATATTATGTACACTAGTGTATATCATAGACGGAATTTTAATGATATATCAATTTGTATATCGCGTATACAACACAATTGTTTTATGGACGTCCGTGTATATCACATTGTATAGCATATATATAACACAAATTTTCTTGGATATACACAAATAAACATGATATACATGAGATATCATTGATGTACATAGAGATATACACGGGATACACATGTGGAGTCACCATGAACTTTAGTTTTCAATCTGAAATGTGTTATATAAAGAAGGAAAATAAAATTTTAATATATTTTGTCGATATACATATTATTAATATGTTATACACGCTGATATACAAATTATATATATATATATATATATATATATATATA
>ML293149.1:146635-178127 GCA_005239495.1 Nicotiana undulata
AAAAATATTAATTGATGCTCATGCATTGTTTTGAAGATATATATATATATATATATATATATATATATAGAAAAATAATTAAAAAATATTTCAAATTTTTTTCGGATACTACTGAAGAAAATGAAACCTAATTTATAGGATGATGGTTGCTATGAGTGAAGAGAGAGAGGATTTTAAATATGTTTTGCTATTTTTAAGGAAAATAATTTTGATGGAGTTTATTTTTAGGATGGTGGTGTAACCATTAGAAGAGAGAAAATAACATCGGGCTACCATATGCCAAATCCTAAAATGTTAACTTTTCTATGTCAATTGTTGGACATAGTTGTCATGCCATGTCAAAGGAGACTTTACATAACTGTCACGGTTTAAAAGAAATACAACAAATTCTTAGCATGAAATTCAATATTATAGATATGGCAGGAAAATATTTATATTTGTAGCACACAGTTTCATTAAAATAAAAATAAAAATATTAATTATTAATCCCTAAATATAAGCAATTTGAATGAAAAATTAATAATTATTTGTACAAAAATCATGTCCTTTTTTTTTCTTCTCTTTATTGATTAGCTTTCCTTCTTTTTCTTCGTAGTTTTGTTTTCTGCCAAAGCTAATATATTTTTTAAATTTGTTCCATTCGTTTTGTTTTTAATTATCTTTCTTAAGTTTTTCTCTTACTTCTTTCTTTCTTTCTTAACATAAAGATCTTACTTCGATAATAATATATGTTAATATACACCATACGTATATATAAAAATATACTTTGAATTAACACATATAAAATATACAAAATATACACATAAAAATACATCTTCAATTAAGATGACACTTAGACATGTGAGATATACATAAAAAATATGTCTTAAATTTAACTAAGATTGTATATAAATATATAATATATATATATATATATATATAGGCACTTGACATATAAAATATATTTAAAATATACATTAAAAATACTTCTTAAAATAAGATGGCACTTCACGAATAAATATACAAAAATTATATACATAAAATACATTTTGAATTAAAGTGATACTTGATATACAAAGTATAAAAGATGTATAAATCAGTACATCTTGATTTAGGTGGCATTCAGATATGCATCAGATTTTCAAAAAATGGAGTGAAGAAGATGAATGTTGTAAAGGGAGAATGGAGATGGACAAAAAAAGTACTTTCCGTGATTAGTGAGTCAGTTAACTTATTAAATGTTTAGCTTAATTTTTATAATATGCTATTAATGAAAAAAAGTATTTCTTATGAAATAAACAATAAATAATGCAATTTTTTTTATATAAAAATAGTTAAAAAAAGATCAAACGTGTAAAAAACTCCATGTCGAATCCCCTTAACTTATTATTACCATTATGCAGTCCACTTAGACATGAAACTAGTGTCATATTGCAGCCCAATGAAAACCTATTTTTTGGGGCTATTCCCAACTATAACACAGCAAAAAGGATATAAGTTTGTAAGAATTAACCTAAATAGTCACCTACCCAATTTCTTAAACTAAAAATAGCCGGTGAAAGTATAATATATGCATGAATTATATATTATATATATATAATTATGTATAATCAATATATAATTTATTTATATGGCTAGAAAAAGTAAATAATAAATATGACCGGTTATTTATGTAAGGATCCCAAAGTACTCAAGGAAGCACCTTTGGGTTGGGCCCTTGGATCCAGAATTTATATCTTAGACTAAGTGGGTGTTTGGACATAAGTATTGTAAAATTCCAAAATATGGTGAGAATTTTTTTCAAGTGAAAATGATATTTGAAATTTAGAGTTGTGTTTGAACATGAATATAATTTTGGGTTGTTTTGAAGTTTTGTGAGTGAAAATTTTGAAAAACAACTTTTTGGAGCTTTTCAAATTTTCGAAAATTTCCAACAGTGAAAATTGAAAATTATATGAACAAATATTGATTTAGAAAAAATTAAAAACTTTTTGAAAAAAAGAAAAAAATTCTCATGTCCAAACGGGCTCTTAAATTCTTAGTTATGCTTATTTTTTTTTCGTTCATCCTATTTGATATACTGCAGCTGAAGTGTTCACTCCACAGCAAATTTGAGAATTGTAAGATTACGTTGATTTGTATGTTTTGAAGTTACGTTCATAATTCGTAATATACACTTTGTATAAATAATTTTCTGTTATATTTTCAAATACTTTAATATTTCTTATGTTTTTTTATTTTATTCCTACCATTCTCTGACCCTTAAAGATAAAAAAAATAAAGTTATAAAAACAAATCGAAATGCAGGGTTAGGCTATTTCCACGGCTTGAACAGTAATATGTTTGAACAGTAATTCGACTAAACACAGTAAACCTTTTACAATAAATATAAATATTGCAAAAAGAAAAAAGAAAAAAGAAAAAAGAAAAAAGAAAAAAGAAAAAAAGGGAAAAGAAAACGGGTGTAGGGAAAGAGAAAATGGAACGGGTGTAGCAGATTATGCTGATGAGCTAACTATAAAGATGTAGCCCAAAAGCAGGGAGGGAGGTTTAGTAAACATCATCGTTCTCTTTCACTCTTCATTTTGTGGCATCACTCGAGGGTTTCTTTTCTTTTCTTTTTTTCTTTTTCTTTTTTTCCTTTTTTTTTTCCCTAAATAAAATCACTATTATATATCTCTGTATATTCACAAAGAAGATGATGCAGCAGAGGCTGAAGCTGCAGCAGCAACAGCAACAAGCATTGATGCAGCAGCAATCCCTTTATCATCCCGGTCTTCTTGCTCCTCCTCAGGTCTTTTTTTCTTAATTTCCTTTTTTCTTATTTTTCATTTCCCTCTCTTTATTCAATCCAATAAGTTTCTGTGTTTTTTAGGTTTTGACTTGTTAATATGCTACTTGGGTTTCACCCAAGCTCCAATTTTTTAGTAAAGCTGGAGTCTTTTTGTATTTTTTTGCATTTTTTGATTGTGGGTTTTGTTGGAAAAAAAAAATTACCCTTCCTGAGCCTATTTCTATTGGAAACAGCCTCTCTACCTATTAGGTGGAGTGCTTACATACTACCCTCCACAGACCCCAACTGGTGGGAACATATTGGGTTTGTTGTTGTTGTTAGGTTTTGTTGAAAATTGAATTTTTTGAGTGTTTTGTTATTTTAGTTTGTTTTTTTTTCTTTCTATTTTAGATACCCATGTTGAAAGTTTTAAGCCTTTATGTCAATCTTTTTCAATGATTAGAACATAGTGAAGTCACTTTGGTTGTGGTTGCAGTGTATTTTGGTTGGCCGGATAGTGTTTTTATTTTTATTTTTTGTAAGGCGATAAGTTGAGATTACATTTCAATAGGGAGTTTGTATGTAACTTAATCTCTAGGCCTTTGGCTTATAAAATGCACTTCCCCATTACAACTTGTTTGGATGGTTGTTACACATCGTTTCATATTGTATTGTATTGTATTGTATCGTTTGATGAATACAATGTTTGGATAGATTGTATTGTTTGCTGCTTTTTCATGATATCACACACCAACAATATGAAGAATAAGCTTGCAATATTATAAAGAAAAATTATGATACGGGGTAAATTTATTATATAAAAAGGTAGGGTAAATGATAAAATAAAATTATTTAATAATAATGAAGGGTGAGATGAGAGAAAAAGATAAGATAACGACACAACCACACCAAATCGGTTGGTACATGAAGTGGCACATTTCGTCGTTACGTAACGACGGATTTAATGATACTATACAATAAAATTTAAGTAACAACCAAAACAAACATCGTATTTAGAGTAACAATACGATACAATACAATAGGTAACAACCATCCAAACAAGTTGTTAGTGATATTTGGTTTTCGAGCTATTGTGGCCATTATTTTGTTTTTCCGCTTAGCACTCTTATATAGATTGAAAACTCCGAGGACAAGGAATGATCAAATCTTCATGTCTTCTCTTTGTAAGCATAGTGATATTATTTTAGTAAAACTCCAAGTTATTGAAACAAAATTTCACAACATTGGCCAGGGGTAGGTGAAGGGGGTGTGGACTTGGGGGCATGGCCGCCACGAATCCTCCATTTTTCTGCCTTTAGCTTAGGGATAGACTTTTTGTCGATTTTCACAATACATGACATAGTCCTTCTATATTGAGTTGAACTAGTGTCAATGTAATTTTACGTGAGGACTAAGGAAAACTTAGGGATCCTGCTTTTTCTATTTTATTAATTTTTTGTAGTATTTGTTTACAGATAGAGCCTATCCTGAGTGGAAATCTGCCTCCTGGATTTGATTCAAGTTCTTGCCGCAGTGTGTGAGTGCCTCATGCACATTTTTCTTTTGATTTGACAACCAATTTTCTTTTTATTTTGCTTTTTTTCTTTTTCAATTGTTGCCTTTCGCTTGAAAAGTGATATGAGGGTTTCCATTGTGTAGGGGTCTAGGGGAAGAGTATCATTTCTCACATTTAGTTTTTGCATGTAGAAGTTTGTGTAAGAATGTATAATTATACAAATTTCATACACTTTTTTAGAAGATTGATTCTGGACTTATATTTCATAAACTGGTCAGTGGAGATCTGCAACATAAAACTAGCACTTTAAGGCTCGAGTCCAACATTATGGAGTTCTAAAGCTGTTTGGGGGCAGTGGTGAGCTGTTCCCGGTATATGTTTAGTCATGTTGGAATAAAATGTATCCGCTTCTTGAGTAAATATAAAATGCCTTTTCAATGACTACCGTGTTCTGTAATTTTATCTTGGTACAAACGCTCATGTAGTTATATACTTTTATGTGCTTTTGTATTACTTGTTTGCTGCATGTTTATTTCATGAAACTGTGCTTGATCAAGCATACTGGTCTATATGCTTAAAGAGGACATAATATTCTCATTAATCATTGATAACCCTTTTGGTTTTAAATTTTATCCAAAATAGGTACGTTGGAAACATCCACCCGCAAGTCACGGAGCCACTTCTTCAGGAGGTCTTCTCAAGCACTGGCCCCCTGGAGGGATGCAAGCTCATAAAAAAGGAGAAGGTCTGATCTCGTTAGTGTAGTTCATGTTTAACATTTTCTTACCAGACAAGTCTTGAAAGTTAGTTGGAACATGCTTATTTGACGATGATTGATTTTTGTCCTAGTTCTGAATGCTGTAACATGTTAAGGCTTTGATGAATTTGGAGTGTAGTCACCTTGGAGCAAATGAAAATGTGAATAGTAATGAGAATTTTTCTCTTGAGTTTTCTTTTGGGGAATTGTTTCAGGTGGAGGTGGTTATGCCTAAAGATTTTGTGTTCAGTGCTTTCACATGTGTTTGTTAGGACTTAGGCCATAGGCACATCTCGAGGGCAAGGCATATGCATATTGCGTATTGCTCAATGGAGGAAGGTGTTAGTCTGATGAGGTGTATGCCTTAGTTGTTGAGACACGACTTTGGCTGCATTTCACCGGGGCGTTCACCTCACTAGTGCTTGTTTGTACTTCTGGAGGGAAAGAGAGAGAGATGCAAGCTTGTATGTTTAGGTTTAACTAGGTTAGGGTTATGGATAGTGGTGGTTGAAGTGGTTTCTCTTCCTGGTTTTTCATATAGGCGGTGTTCGTGGTTTCTCTTTGTGATTTTCCATATAGTGTTCGTGGTTTCTCTTTGTAACTTTTCATTTAGGCGGTGTTCTCTCTCTCTCTCTCAGCCATTAACTGTTGAAAAGTAACATTGTCATCTTAGTTTTTTTTTCTTTCTCCAAAAAAAGGAAAAATCGTTGAAAAGAAACAAAAAAAGAGTTGCAATCATCTATTTCCAATCTCCGCCCATCTGTCGCGTTATTTTGTTTGTTTCTTCCTTTATTTTTCCAGCTTTATGCATATATTCATTGTTTGAAACGAATTAGGGGAACCTCCTTGATAGACATTTGCTTTACATCTCGACGCCTCGACTTAACCTTGGAGCCCCTCGACTTTGCCTTTAGCCTTTAAAAACATGGGCCTTGTTCTCTTTAACTCATAAATCATGTTAAACCTTCATGAATTTTGAGTTAGGCATTATCTGTTTTCTCTGCACTATTTATAATGTTGGAACGAGTCAAAACTGTGAATCTTCAAAATTGATGCTGTTGAGCTTTTGTAGATTGAGATATATCAAGGTAGTAAATGCATAGTGATTCCCACATATGTTCTCAACTCATTAACTTGTTAGGCCTTTCTGACTTTGGAGTTTATTGTGATTGTGATATTGGAGCAATTTTACAATGTGTTGAGGTTCGAGAATTCATGAATCACTCTTGAACTTTGTAAACGGAAGCATTTCACACTGAAGGTAGTCTTGCACAATGATAGTCTTAACATTTTGTCACTCCATGATATCTACAAGTTGGACTACACTTGTAGAGCCTGAGAGGAAGTTTGGAAGGGTTGGTGACTGGCCAAATGTTTGAATTTTCCATTGTCTTGTATACTGCAATATTGAAATTAGTTCTATAAAATATCTTGTCTTCACAGATACAGTCCTAAAATATTTGATACATTCTATAGTGATGTATATGTGTGAATTTGTTGTTCATCCCAAGTCACATAAATTGTTTGAGATTTCTTGAAATGAGACCGATAGATGGTGATTTTTATGCAATGCAGTCATCCTATGGTTTTGTGGATTACTTTGATCGCCGGTCAGCAGCCCTTGCTATTGTGACTCTTAATGGAAGACACTTGTAAGTAGATTTCTCGCGATGTCTTGCTTCAGGAGTTCACTATTTGCTCTGTGATAAGCTGGCCTTACTGGTAAAATGCAGGTTTGGGCAGCCTATAAAAGTTAACTGGGCATATACTAGTGCTCAGAGAGAGGACACCTCAAGTATGTATAGTAGATATCGACAGTTTCTCTCTTCCTGTTAGTTTTCCGTTGCTTAGTTGAGAACTCAATACTGTCTTGTCTGGCTTACAGATCACTTCAACATTTTTGTGGGTGATCTCAGTCCAGAGGTTACAGATGCCACATTGTATGCATGCTTTTCTGTCTATCCTAGCTGCTCGTAAGTTCTATCCTTTGTAATCCTGTAAACCCTGAATTGATTTTCAAAAACTATTGTATACTCATATGATATTCAAGTTTTTTTCCCCCTTGCAGTGATGCAAGAGTTATGTGGGATCAAAAAACAGGTCGTTCAAGAGGGTTTGGATTTGTTTCCTTTCGTAATCAACTGGTACGGAGATGGCTTTGCTCAATCCTCTGATATTTTGCTTCTTCTCTTGTCCCGAATCCCAGCCCCTCCCCCTCGTCCCAAAAAGAAAAAGCTAGTGCCTTCCCTGTTGCATTTTTAAATCATGTCAATTTTTGTTTTTGAATGCTTTGGCAGGAAGCCCAAAGTGCAATAAATGACTTGAATGGTAAGAACGAGCTCTCTACTTTTTGATCATTTTCTCATTCTCCATGGTTGTATATACTGTCTGTAAAATTGCAAATTGAGAAGTTGGTTTTGGATAGAGTTCTCTACCAACCAGTCCGCCGTTGGGGAAAGTTTTGGTTGCTTATTGTTCGCGTTCTTGTTCTGCTATAGGACAAAAGAATATTATTTTTGTATTTTCCTGTATGGATAGCGTCTTACTACATGTTCTTTCACTATATGTTGGTATTTCACTTGCAGAACAAACAGATTTTTGTAGCTCCTCTAGTCTTCATCCTGATCTGGTTTCATTAGGTTCTCTTGCTTGCTGTAGGTCAATCTTTATTTTTTTCCCAGACTCAATACACTTAAAGAATGGTGTGTACCAGCCAATAATATGACCTTGCTGTTTTAGAAAAACAAGATTTGGCACTTTTTTTCCTCCTAGATATCATTTTCACATGGATGATAAGTTGGTTTTATGTAGGGCTGTCAAATTTGGCCCCAATCCAAATGACCCGCCCAAACCGCCCAAGGTTGGGCTGGTCATTGACCCGCCCATTTATTGACCTCAACCCATCTTGACACAACCCATCTCAACCCATTTAAAGTTGGGCTGATTTTTAGCCCAAAAATTGATCCATGAGTAACTTTGCCAAATTATCTTAGAAATATTTTCTTTTTTGTTTGATATGTTATATATGACCATAACAAAAGAAAAAAATGTCTTATTTAGTAATTATACAATTCATAAGAAAACAACACATATTAAGTAAAGCTTGATAAGAGTTGTGCTGGTTGGGCTATGAACCAAATTTTAGCCCTTCTTGACCCAACCCATCTTAGTCCAAGTAACTTTTGACCCGCTCAAAATCGGCCCAACCCGCCCATTTGACACCCCTAGTTTTATGCCATGTTGCTGTATCATTTGTTGTTTTTTCTCTCTCCTAGATTAGTAGGTTCTATCAAAGATGAGTAGATGACCCTGGTTTTCTATTTCATCTAAATGGAAATCTTTTTGGTTCAAAACAAAAGGGAAATGGCTTGGAAGCAGACAAATCCGCTGCAACTGGGCAGCAAAAGGTGCTGGAGGAATTGATGACCAGCAGGGTTCAGAAGCCAAAAGTGTCGTTGAATTGACAAGTGGAACATCAGGTTGGTTTTGTTGAATGTTATGGTTGCTTCTATTTTCTGCTTGTTGAAACAACACTGTACTTTCAGCTGCAGTATATCAAGTAGCTTTAATTGTTGTGCGGAGTTCTTGCATAACATTGTTCAGTGGAATATCGTCTTATATGTGTGTAGATTCTTTTACCAAAGTGATGTGGACTTTGTAACTGACATAAGTGATTACTAGCGCTCTGAAATTTCCTTGCTTTTACTTAATTAATTTACATGATCAAGAATCTTGATGCTATTTATATTACTGTCTAGATGATGGTCATGAGAAGGCCAATGAAGATGCTCCAGAAAATAATCCCCAGTATACGACTGTTTATGTTGGCAACCTTTCTCCTGAAGTGAGTATTAGTAAAACTTAATTACTCCTTTTTCCGTTACTTATGAATTTGCTACTAGTTGTGGGGACAAGTCGTATATGCACATTCTCTCTTGGGGACAAACATTATGATTCATGAAGAACATGAATCAACCGAACTGCTTTAAATGTGTAACTGCTGTATCAGAAGTTTCATTGGTTGAAATATATTTCAATTTATGTCTCCAAACAAGCAAGCAATTCGAACTGTAGCTCCACTCCTGGACCTATTTGCTGCTAGGGATGCAAGAGATTAACAACCTTCCCTGCGTGAATAAAGTAGAGGAATAACATACTGTCGGAGTAGGAAGGAGTTTATATGCAGTTTGTTAACATTACATTCAGATATTGGAGTTGTACATGAGTTTTTGATGCTCGTGTTTGTTTCAGGTTACTTCAGTTGACCTCCATCGCCATTTTCATGCACTTGGAGCTGGTGTTATTGAAGATGTCCGTACTCAACGAGACAAAGGTTTTGGTTTTATAAGATACAGCACCCATGCTGAAGCTGCTCGAGCAATTCAGCTGGGAAATGCTCAATTCCTTTTTGGTAAACCTATTAAGGTACTGTCAGAAAACGAGAATTTTGTTTGTTTTGGCTGTATAGGTATCCCTAGACTTCCTGATGACAAAAGAATTGATATAAGACCAAATAATCAAATGAAAGTTATTGGACCAGAACCAGTTTCAGTTCTCTCTTTCCTCTGTTGACTTATCCAGTCGTAACGTCTTTAGACCTGATTGGAGGCCAATATGTATAGGGACTAATTGAAGCACTTCTTCATTTTTTTTGCAAGTTAAATAAGAATAAAAGATGAATGTCATGTTTCTTATAGTTTTTATGCGCCAAAGCGAGGGTAGGTATAAAATTCTGGAGCTCCTTGTGTGCTCCTATTCTGTCGAAGAATATTCAAATTCTTTAGTGAGTTTCTATGATTCTGCAGATGTTAATTGTTTCTTTAAAATGAAAAATAACCTAATGTTTGGCATTTGGGAGTAGCTGGATCCTTTTCTTAGGGTCAGATGGGCATGGCCGAGGTTAGTTGTGTTCTATAACTAGTAGATATCTGCACTGCCTGATGGGGGTTCGATGTGCGAGCTCTTCTGTCAGCTGCTGAAGGCCTAGTGTATGTACAAACATTTTAAATAGAAAGTGCAAGAGAGGTCATAAAGAGGATATACGTAACTCCTGACTGGGTAAACTGCCTATGTTAGTACTGGTGATATCACGTTGAAGACGAAAGTTGAAACGCTGGGATAAGGATTTGACTTGGTCATTTAAGCAACTTGTTTAGAATGTTTTTAAAGCAGTTGTCTCCAAATATCATTAGTTGATACGTGTTTTATAAAATTTAAATTTAGCGACACTGAATCTTGTGTTGAGTTGGTAATTTTCTGTTTCCATTTACAGTGCTCGTGGGGAAGCAAGCCTACTCCACCAGGAACAAGTTCTACCCCTCTTCCTCCTCCAGCTATGGCACACATCCCTGGTTTTTCAGCGACTGATCTTGCAGCCTATGAACGGCAGCTTGCCTTGGCTAGAATGGGTGGTTCACAAGCACTCATGCATTCCCAGGCTCTTATGCATTCTCAAGGTCAGCGAATTGGTGCTGCTAGTCAAGCAATTTATGATGGTGGTTATGCAAGCATTGCTACAACTCAACCACCGATGTACTACTAGTGAATTCGATGACTGCAATCGTTTAAACACTTGCTGGTGCGCTGCTGGTTTTTGTTTAATAGGATTTTTTTTTGTTTCATTGTTAGTTTGTTGTGTCCCAAGTATGTATGAATATGTAACTTGTTTTTCATCTGGGAATAGCAAACTGAGTAGCTGATCCAATGGCAGTTCATTGGATTAGCAACTTTTTTTTTTTCCCCCCTTTTTCGGAGGAAATCTAGGAGGTGTTATGAGCCCTGTGAATCATGTTGAATATATGTATTTTGCTTTTGTCCCCTTTATTTCCTAAATGGTATTGTGAAATAAATCTGAGTGTTGCATATTTTCTCTGCCCCATCTTGTCCAAATTCCAAAATGAGGAGTTGTACGCTATAGAAATCAAATGAGAGATTGGTTTTATGGCACATTATAAGTGTTTTTTTTATAGTTATATGGCGTTTTTACCGGAGATTAAATTAGGTGAATCCTACTGATAAAATACGGGCGAGATGTTGAGTATATAAGTACCTAATGACACTTTAGGCAAATCTCACATCGACAAAACACGGGAGAGATGTTGGGTATATTAGTAAACAAACCTTAGAGTCTATGGCGGAGGGGTGCATGTGACACCTTAGGCAAATTAAATACGGGAGAGATGTTGGGTATATGGTTTAGACCCTAATGAAACTTTTGAAAAATCTCATATGGACAAAGTGCAGGTCTAGATCCTAGGGGAAAGGGTTTTGTGACACCTTAGGCAAATCCCATATCGACAAAATATAAGAGAGATACTGAGTATATAAATAAACAGCCCTTAGACCCTAATGACGCGTTTTAAAGGTAAAAATTGCACGGGGCGTCCTATTTAGTCGTCCCCATTTAACCTATACCCATATTTTTAAAATTATTTAACCTATACCTTAATTTTTACAACTTCAGGGTCTCTTTCTTCCTGCTACCTGTGCGCACCTTTCTTCCTCCTTTCACTATTTGTTCGTTGTGTTACTGAGACTACCAGCCCTTGCCACAGATAAGCAGCTATGTTTTTCTCAGATAAAGAACAGAAACCAGTCACCAGCTCTTAGATTGAGTTTTCCAGCCACGAGGAAGCAACTTAATGAAGTCGTTCCAGGATTATGAGAATATGCCTCTGCTAGATATTCTATCTATATCTATATCTATCTATCTATACTATATTAAAAGCACGAAGACCCTTAGCGAAATATCGTTCGTCTTTTTTATCCTTTAAAAATATATTTCACATTGAATAAAATAGCCATTTAATTAATTCTCTAATATTTAGAACTCTAAAATTGACAAAAATTTTGATTATTAAATCTTCCTTATTTGTGGTAGGTAAGAAGTCCAAAATTTTAGGACTTCAATATTAATTAGTATTTTACCATACATATAATTTTTCCTTGTTTAAACTAACTCCATATATAACGTAACTATAATTATTTTCATATTAGTTTTTGTGTATGTAGATTCTATAGAAAAAGAGTAAACTAACATGTGTTTTAATGGAATTAAAGTAATTAATAGATCATGCAACTTTATGCCTTAGGATTTTAAATAAGTAATATAACCTTTCCACGTTTTTGTATAAGTTGCAAAAATATCAACTACGGCATTTTGAAAATAATACCAATAAAACTTTATCATGAATAAAATTGTCACCACCCCAAATCCTAATCGATCGTGATGGCGCCTATCGTAGAACTAGGCTAGCCAACACTCCTAATTTTCATTTTTTTCCCTTCAAATATCTCAATTTATTTCAACGATTTATAATACGCATATAAAATTTCAAAATCTTTAAACAAAACAATCAAGCTAATAGTCTACAACCGTCCCCAAGACCCTGAATCAATATGTCATGAGCATATACGAAATAAACTAACTCTGCTATTGTCTTAAATAAAGTCTATGAATCAAATACTAATACTAAATAAGGAAGGGAAATGGAGAAGCTGCGGACGCTGGGCAGCTACCTCGAAATCCCAAAGCTGATGATGAATGAAACTCGGATGACTACTTCTCCGAACCAGTACCTGGATCTGCACACAGGGGTGCATGGAGTAATGATGAGTACGCCAACTCAGTAGTAATGAAAATAAATCACAGTCTGAGAAATACGAAACACACAACACAGATACACCAATTCACAAAAACAGTAAAAACACCAAGTCACCATAAAATATTCATCAAATACATAAGTTCGAAAACCAATTTCCAGAAATCCTTTGAAACAAGTATAATTTCAGTATATCTCAGTAAAACTCCAAGTAAAAATCAATTTGAAAAACGAAGAGAATCGTAATAAAAAACTCAGTAAAATCATCATAAATCTGCCCCGCGGGCCATAATCATTTCTCATAACAATCTCAGTATCAGCCCATCAGGCAATCTCACAGTCACTCAGTATCAGCCCATCAGGCAATCTCACAGTCACTCAGTATCAGCCCATCAAGCAACCTCACAGTCACTCAGTATCAGCCCATCAGGTAACCTCACAATCACTCAGTATCAGCCCATCAGGTAACCTCACAATCACTCAGTATCAGCTCATCAGGCAACCTCACAATAACTCAGTATCAGCCTATTAGGCAACCTCACAATCACTCAGTATCAGCCCCGTGGGCAACATCACTCATTAGATACCTGAGCTTACTAGGGGTGTGTACGGACTCCGGAGGGGCTCCTACAACCCAAGCGTTATAACAAGCCACATCATGACATAAATCACTCACAACATTGGCTCTCGGCCTCTCTCATATCATATCATCCTCACAATTTTGGCCCGCAACCACACTCAGTCAGACACTCTCAACATGCCCTTCAGGCCATAAATATACCGGGTTCTCGACCCAAAAATATTGTTTCATTTTCAATAATAGTATCAAAATACTCTGAGTGTCAAAACAATTATCAAGGAAAGACTGAGTGAAAATCATAACATATTAAGTGAGGAAAATAATAAAAACAACCCCCAAGGGATAAACAGATCGGCACTAGGCCCCAAACATGGCTTACAACCCAAATTATATCAAATATATATCGATACTATTAAGCATAGGCTTAAAAATCGATTTCGCAACTCAATAGTTGCCTAAAAAGGAATATATCTCCAAAGTTCCAAAATCTTTGCATTCCAAAATCCGTGAAAGGATGTAAAGTTCGGGGTTTCATACCCTCAGGACAGGATTTAAAGACATTACTTACCTTAAACTAGCCCGAAAGCTATTCCGCAAAACGCTTGCCTTTCGAACCAACTTCCGAATGCTCCAAATCTACCAAGTTCAGATTTTTATCATCAAATTATGCTTAAGGAATAAATTCCAATTGAAAAATACCAATTTGAGCTCAAAACCCGAAATTAGCCAAAACTCGACCCCCAATCCCGCGTGTCGGAACTCAGATATTTTTATACCAAAAATGTTCTTCGTCATCTCACGAGTCCGTACATATAAAGAACGCTAAAATCGGAGTTCGTTTGATCCTTCAAATCTATCCCTAAAGGTCTCATAATCTCAAGCCCTAACTCCCCCTTTTTCTACTGATTTTCATGAATTAAACACTGATATTATGTTCCTTAATCACCTAAAATCGATTTTTAAGGTCCAAAATACTTACCTCTACGATGAACACTCATTTTTCTTTTTCAAAATCGCCTAAAAAGTCTTCTTCCCGTTCCAAAATGGTGTAAATGTGAGTATTGGTCGCGGAAGGGTTTAATTATATACTGTTCAGTTGTTACTCAGTGCGAACGCCGACCATCACGTGCGTTCGCACAACACTGCTTTTCCTCCCCCTTCGCGATCGCGGACGCTCGTACGCGTTCGCACAGCATTAACCGCCAGCCCTCCCCCACGCGCCCAACACCCCTGTGCGATCGCACCCTCATGTACGCGACCGCACTAGACCCCTCTCCCCTTCTCCGCGATCGCAGGCCTCTGATGGCGATTGCACAACACAAAATATGCCTGCCTCAATTTAACTCTCCGCGATCGCACAAATTCCTATGCTATCGCAGTGAATAAAGTTTTGCTGTAAAAACACCAGAGAAACAACAATGTTTTTAAGTCCAAAAGAGTCCGTTGGCCATCCGAAATCAATCTCGAGCCCCTCGGGACCCCAACCAAATTTACCAACCCATCATTTATGATAATTCAAACTTAGTTGCACTCTCAAAACACTAAATATAACCTCAAAACACCAAAATCACCTCATATTCAAGCCTAAGAACTTTGATATTTTAAAATCCACCAACGATGCCGAAACTATCCAAAACAACTCGGATTGACCTGAAATTTTGCAGACATATCCAAAATAACATTACGAACCTGTTCCAACTTTCGGAATTTCATTCCGACCCCGATAGCCTATTTTTCGCTGCCGAGCAGAAATCGCCAAAAAACTAACTTTCGCCAATTCAAGCCTAATTCTACATCGGACATCACAAAATTATTCCGAACACACTCCTAAGTCCAAATCACCTAACGAAGCTATCCGAGCCATAAAATCTGCATTCCGAGGTCGTTTACCAATAAGTCAACTCTCGGTTGACTTTTCCAACCTTAAGGCTATTTTTAAAGACTAAGTGACTAAACTCTCATTATAACCATTCCGATTTCAAGCCTACCAACTCTAATACATCAATAACAGTATATCCAACCTATGACAAGGCAATAACAATAATTATAATGCAAATTTTACGAAACGATCGGCCGGGTCGATATAAAAATGTGCAAATATACATGTAAAATAAAGGTTAATACTTTAAAAGATATCACTTTCTTGCGCCTAATTGTTTTTGTTAAATCTTTATCTTGGACTTGAAAGCCAATTAATATTTTAATTTCCTTACATAAATTATTTTTATTCGAATAATGTAACATAATTATAATTTCATGTTATTATATGTGAACTATAATAGTTCATATTATATTTGAACTACTTTTGTCTCCAAACAATAATTTTCTAGTTAGTAATTTTTTCATGTATAATATCTTTAAAAGTTATGCTTAATAATAAAAAATAAAATACTAAGATAATATTTAAAATATAAAAGAGAGAGAGGGAGAGACTAGAAAAGTATTGGTAACACTAATAGTTATGCAAACACAAATATCAAAAACTAAAATATCATATCGATTTTTTATCCCCTAATACATAATTTATAGTTAATAAAATTATAATTACAATTAAATATTTAAAATTTGGATGAACTAATATTATTTGATTCAATAAAAGTAAATTATTTTCGTTAATGTTGAGAGCAAATAATTAAGTTTTTGAATTAAATAATTAACAAAATAATTCTATCTAATTCCTTTCTAAATTCATCATATTAGTTAAAAATATTCAAGTGAAAAAACTCTTAGGATACATAAACTTGTTTCAATAAAAAGAGCATTGGCGATTACAGCGATCAGAAAATAAAACATAATCGGGTGACATAGTATTAAGAGTTAATTAAAATAATTCAAATTTGAAGTAATGTAATAACACTAAATTTTTAGTATTAAAAGATATTGCATTTCTTTTAGCGCAAACTATTATTTTTTAATAATAATTTATTCTTTATTTATTTAATTAATTATTTATGATGAGCGTGAGCTACACGTGCAACGCACGTACAGAGAAACTAGTATATTATAATACTTGAGGAGAAAATTTTGTTAACCTGTTCTTCGGTAAAAGTGAAACTTTATGTATGAAACAACTAAAACATGCTGAAGTTCAGCAAATATAGAACAATACTTCAGCTAAAATATGCAAAAGTTCAGCAAATAGAGAACAAAACTTCAGCTAGTAGAATGCTTAAGTTCAGTAATTTACAAACAAAAACTTCAGTCAATACTAAGTTTATGCGAAAAAACTTCAGCTAAAACATGCTGACATTCAGCAAATAGAGAACAAAACTTCAACTAGTAGAATGCTTAAGTTCCGCAATTACAAACAAAAACTTCAGCCAACACTAAGTTTATGCGGGAAAAACTTCAGCTAAAACATGCGGAAGTTCAGCAAATAGAGAAAAACACTTGAGCTAGTAGAATGCTTAAGTTCCGCAATTACAAATGAAAACTTCAGCCAACACTAAGTTTACGCGAAAAACTTCAGCTAAAACATTCTGAAGTTCAGCAAATAGAGAACAAAACTTCAGCTAGTAGAATGCTTAAGTTCAGCAATTACAAACAACTTCAGGCCCCTCTACTAGAATACTGAAGTTTGCGTGATTGCCTCTGCTACTTCAGACCCATATGCCTGAAATTTACGCGAAAAGTGGCACACTTATAATTTTTTTTGCAAAACAAATATAAGTTAAAACGTACCCAAAAACGAATATAAATGCAAATCCCCCGTTTTAAAACCGTACAGTCCTAAGTCCAATGCAGACTATTATTAATGTGATTGGGCAATTACAAGAAATCAAATGAGAGATTGGTTTTATGCCACATTACAAATGTGTTTTTTCAGTTATATGGCGTTTTCTACGAGAGATCGATAAAAAAATATCACAGGATATCAACCAATAGAAGATTTTTGTAGGGTCATTTTTATGTAATCAAATTGAAATCAGTTATAAAATATTATTTCTTTTAAATGAAATGGAGGCTTAAGTCATAACTACTACCAACACTTGGTTTGGGATAGTTAGATTTGAGTTGGATATAATAAGTTTGGGGTGGCCAAATAAATTTGCGTCAATTAAACATTATCTTAGATCAGAAAGACGTATGAAGTTAATAAATCTTCTCTTTTAAACGTGAAAGATTGCAATATAAGAAAGGGATCATACACGTTAATCAAATATTTAAATATAAAAAGAAAGGTTGTTATGTGGACTAATAAATATATTAAACGTTACTCTTTCCGGTTCACAATAAGTGACCAGTTTTCTTTTTTATTTTGGTCCAAAATAAGTATCCAGCTATGTAATCAAGAAAGAATTCAATTTGTTTTTACAAAATAACCTCTATGTGCATATCCCTAAAAAAAATTCTTACTCCTCACATTAAATGTTTAATTAGGGGTAGTTTAACCATAGTAGGTATTTTTGTATAAAATTTAGTATTTTCTTAATGGGCGTGCTAAAAGCAAATTGGTCACTTATTGTGAACTAGAGGGAGTAAATCCCAAGAAACTATATGAATCCCAACTAGGGTTGTGCACGGATCAGATCCGGATTTTAAAGTTTGGATCGGATCTGATTTCGGATCGGATTAGTATGCCTCAAAGTTGCAAACTATGTATATATTTTCTTTATAAAAGAGGCAATGCATTAAGAAAAATTCATGTTTATGCAATTATGAGAGTACTATGGTGCCAATATAGCTAAATCTAGCCATTGTAAAGATAATAACTTGGACGAAGATGTAAAGGAAGTATTGACTATCCGAAATTAAAGTGTAGTATTTATACATTGCCTAATAATTTCGGATTTCGAATCGGATCTGATTAAAATATATCAATCTGAATCCGATCCGAAATCCAAAATCTGAATTGAATGGATCGGTTCGGTTTGAATTTCGGATATCCAATAATGAACAACCCTAATCCCAACACACCAATAAATTGGAACAAATATACACGTTGAATGGCATGGAAATGACACTTTTAAGTATGTTGTTTAAATATATTTATAGTTTACAATGTATTTGTGATTAACCAATTTTGCTCTAACTTCAGGACACGACGTCCTAGAGTTTAAACCTCAAAGTTCATACTTCAGGACATCGTGTCCTAAAGTTCAAAAATTGTGTCTAGAAGTTCGAATATATTGTCTTAAATTTTAAATTAATAGTTCAAAAATTCAGAATACTTAATCCTAAATTTTAAATTAACAGGTCCTGAATTTTCAAATTCAGGATACTTAATCTTGAACTTTGTACGTTATGAAGGGACGTAAACCAAAATTTTAATTTGACTGGCTCAATTTTTAGGTTTTTATCATTGGATTGTCAGAAATTCTATATTATGGTTCAAAATATAAAAATCTTTGAAAATTTGAATATTTATTCTCACACACACATAATATATATATGTCGAAAATGCTGAATTGGACTGAATCTATTATTTGCATGTCTTGTTCTACGTTGGTTGTGCAGTTACAATGTAAAAAAGTTGTTAAGATATCAAAATCGAATTTATTTATAACAATAGTTGATTTTCTGTATTAAAATTAATATAACAACTTAGTAAATAAACTATAACTATTATAATTGATTAAATTGTAAAAATAGAGTAAGTGAATATAATAATTTGAAGCTTATACATACGTGTACGTACATTACAAAGAGTAAGATGCATTATTTCTAGCCACAAAACGACGTGTGATATTTCACATGGATGAGGCATGGAAAAGATAAAGACAAATAAAACAACAAAAGAGATAAAAGAATTGGTCAACAAACAATTTATTTTAAAAAGGCTTTAATGAAATAAACTCTTTTTTTAAAAAAAACTATAGTATCTCAGCCTAGCGTGTACTTCGACTAATTTTATAGAATACTTATGTTCTCTCATACGTAATAGGTGCCACGACTTATCCACTAGAGTTTCGACAGATGGAAGAATCGTCGAGTATTTTTTGTCTCCGCTGGAAATTAAACGTGAGACCACATTTATCTAACCACTAATTTTTTTTTTCTTTTTTCCCCAACCACTAACTTTCCTAACGTACCATGTGATTCCACTAAAATAAAAAGAAGTATTTAAGAAATGGCCAAAACTCTCCCACCAATACATTATTACCTTTTATATAATAATAAAAAAAAAACATGCCTTTTTCTTGTGTCTTCTTGTATTATACCAACTGTTTTTGTTTAGTGGTAGAAGACTTTTTGGTGGAAGTGTGAACAACGTGACAATTATAAAGTCTTCTTTGGCTGTATTTTCAACTTCATTTGTAGATCTACATTAATGCTTTCTATTATTCCTAGGCGAAGATGCATGTCCTCGCCGACTTAATATTTGGACTACCAATTTTCAATGCTTTTCTTTGTTGTGTTGCAACCCCCACCCCACCCCCCACCCCCAAACCATATCCACACAAAAAAATATTCTTTCTAACCGTTTAACTTTTTAGATAAAATATTACATATTTTAGTATGGTCTTGAATAAGCAGAAATTGTAGGTTGAGTCCTGAGTATGAAGTCGACTTTGTTATGGAACATTTTATTCGCAATGTAAAAAATTTTGACGCGAATTTGAATTTAATCGAACCCCAATGTGAATACCGGACAGCAGGTGCGAAACCAAAGAAAAAGAGTCTTGTCTTACCCAATCAAAAAGGAATTTCTACGTACTTGCTAAAACCGAAATTTTCAAATTATAAAATAATTTTCTTTTGGGGGGATGGGTGTGTGGGTGAGTGAGTGGTGACGGAAAAAAAAACCTTTTTGGAGAGAGGGCATGGGATAGGTCTAGATGGATGGTGTGGGATGTGTTGTTGAGCGTAAGGAATAAGGTGGGGAAGGTTGAGAAGGAGTTTTGAAAAATATTTTCCCTTTCTTGATAGGGAAAATATTTTCCTCCAATTAAAAAAAAAATATTTTCAAAACATTTAAACCAAACAAACATGACAAAATTGAAAAATATTTCCCTTCGTACCAAACACACCCTACCTTTACATTCATTGTCTTGATGTAGCTGTAGATATTGAATAATGAATTTTAGTGTACGTCTAGACATAAATTTTATGAGTAATTTGAGTAAAAAATTTAAAAAAAAAATTTTGGAGCTTTTTAAATTTTCGAAAAATTTCAAAATTCATCTTCAAATGAAAATTGAAAATTTTATGGCCAAACACTGATTCAAAAAAAGCAAACAATTTCGAAAAAAATAAATCTTTTTTTTTATATATCCAAACGGGCTCTTAATAGGTCTTTTACCAAAATAATTATGCTTTATTATTTTTAAAAAATAATAAATTATTTAAACCGCTTTATTTTGCTAAAGTGAGAAAGAAAGAAAAAGAACCTAGTGGAGTACTAAGAAAACAACTTTGTTTATGTATTTTCCTTTTTTTATTATTTGTCTTTGCTTTTTGGCATTTATTTATGGGACTCCTTTTCCGCGTCGCAATTTTCGAAACCGCGTGCCCTATTATTCTTTAGGCGAATCACCATCACCATTGTTGGTGAAGATACTCTTTATTTATTTTCTCTTTTTATTACTTTTGTGTTTTTTTTAACGCTTTACTTTAATTTTATGTTTAACAACGCAAAACATAAAAAAGTTTCTATTGCCGATTTGGTTCTTCTTTCTTTTTTTTTCATTTTGTCTTTTCTTTTTACTTGTTCCTAATATTTTTACCATCACCATGGCCTCCAAAGTGGTTCGTTCGTTTCCGGTAGGGGTGACAAACGGACGAGTTAGGATTGAATATGAGCGGGTCGAAAATAAATAATTTAAAAAATAGATAAATTATCCAACCAAATTCGTATTTGAAACAGATAAAAATATGTTATCCAGTAAATAATATGAATATCTCTATTATTCATGACTTCTTCAACTCCCAAACTTAAAAAATTAAACATATTTATTATTCATTGGAGAAAAAACATAAATAGCCGCCCATTAACTTTTACAACTCCTCCTAGCCCTAAAATCTAGTTTATAAAATATAACCCTAAACTAGTGTAGCCATATCAAATAGGAACAAGTTGTGTATAATTATTTTATTATTTATGTGTATTTTCCCTTTCTTGTATAATTTATGGATAATTCTGTTTACTTAATGTATAAATATTATAGCCGAATACTTTTGAGCTTGCAAATTGATTATCCATTTAACGTTGTATAATGAATGTATAAATGTATATAGCTATGTTGCATGTGTATCATATATAATCCTTGTGTAACTGTGTAAATTCTTTATTATATGCTACATGTGTTTTTATTTAGATGTATAATTTATGGATAACTCTGTTTAATCCGAGTGCTATAACTATAAATTCGAGCTTGCAAATTCAATATTGATTTATTGTTGAATAATAAATGTATAACTCTGCTTGCATCTATCAATATCAAAACCAACTTTTAAAAATAGAAACGAAAACAGGAAATGAAGGAAAAAAGAAACTGAAATTTCTGACTTTGCTGGGAGAGAGATCGAAAGAGAAACCAAAATATACAATAGAAAAGACCCTTTTTTAAGAGTATCATATTCCTATATTTTAGGTGGGTAACAGATCTCATATAATGAGCTAAAATTAAGTGATTTCAAATCACAATCCCTACAGTTATGGCTAACTTGTTAGCAGGCTAAAAAGAAGTAAAATGGATGTGTACAATGTTTAAAATAAGTTATACAATCAAATATGACTAATTGTTCTTATCCATTTGATTAATCATTTTCAAATAAAAAATAATGTGGGCTAGTCGGACTGGTCGTTCAAAAATAACTAGCATTTGCCAAATTATTAAAAAATAATCACTATTTTACTGCAACAAAGATCGGAAAATTCCACCACAATATATTATTAAAACTGTGACTATTTTTGAATGATCACCTGTAAATCAGACTATTATTAATTTTTTCCCCATTTCCTGAGGGGATAATATGATTATCACACTCAACCCATTTTTAAAAAGTTCATTATACAACTCATTTTCTAACCAATAATATACCATTTTCTAGTTTCAAGTAACAATATTTAAACACTATTAACAATAGCAGATAAGTTACCATTTTACCAAACTATCAATTACTTATTATAGCTATATGTTTAAAAGTATTTACCTATAAATAACATGATTGTGTAAAAAAAAATTTAGATACATAAAATTTAAACTCCAATCAACAAAACCATTAAAAAAAAGAATAATAAATTAGGAGGAAATAGAGAAAAAATAAATGGTATAATACAATATAAACATAGAAATTACTCTTGTGATAAACATTCCATTTGCAGTACAATAGGAAGTAAAAACTTAACTCTGGTTTCAATACAAAAATCTATTACTAGTAATGAATCCAGAGTAGTCAGATCTAATAAGTTTTTTTCAATAAAAGATTAAGTAGTAGTGATACTATATTTAAGCCTAATAACAAGTAATGAAAGCCAAAAACGAAAAAGTCGTACTAGAATTGCTCAGTTTTCACTGGAAATTGAGCACCCAATCCAAGCCACACCTTGTTTTCAGAAATTGCTGCTTCTTTCTTTGTGTTGTTTAGTTGGTACGGTGCTTTTGCAGTCAGCCTATCTTTTCTTTTCTCTAAAAATCGAGTAAGTGAAGCTCGTCTCGCAATTGGTAAATCTCCAGAAATAATAGGCTGAGGCAACAAATCTGAAGCAGATTCAGTAATTTTTTGAATCTGAGTAGTACTGTTGTTGTTTCCTTTGGTACAACTAGCTATAAGCATGATTTCCTTAGCTTTATCTGCCGGAAAATCATTAAACACAATAACTTGACCGCCGTAGAATATCGTCATCTGCGCTTTCTCAGGTTCAGATTTTGCTTCAGTTTGAGGAAACAGATTCATTGATTTCTGAGGGTTTGACTCACCAGATTTCTCAATCATTGGCAATAAATCCATAGTAGTAGTGCCTGTTGAAAAAGCAGAAACGTTAGTTCCATTCAAATATCTCCAAAAATATCTATAACCAAAAGGCAAAATTAGAGAAAAAACCTTACCGGCACGGTGAATACCAAGGCTGAGATCTCCAAAGGAACCTTTCTTCTCTTTTAAGTATTGGCTCAACAAATTACACGTCTGTGAGAAATGTGATTTCTGACCACCGGCGGCGGCGAATCTACCGGAATCCACAATCTCCGATGAAGCCATTGGTAAATAACTAAAGATTTTCTTTCTTCTAAGAAAAGTTGAATGAAATATAAGGGTTAAGAGCACATGTATATATATGACTGTTTAAATGAAACACGGAACTAGACGTGGTAGGGTCGGCTAGTTGATGGGTTAAGCACGAGGAATATATGGAGGTGTTAGAGCTATATTTAATTAGGATTACTTTAGTATTTATTTAAATTTAAAGGCGTGCTCTTTGCTCTTTCCAAAGGTTAATTATTCTCCACTTGTCCATCTTTATTCTTTTATTTTTATTTAGAGATTTAATCTCATCAGAATTCAAAAGTTAAGCGTGTAAGCGAGGATAATACTGCAAATGATGATAAACAAATATGGAAAACAAACGAGTATATTACCGAAATAGGTGACCACGGGAAGTCATCGCGTTGCATTTCTCTTTTCGTATTTGTGAGATTATAACGAATTTATTATTTTTGTAGCACGGACTAGTCAGATTTTGGACTAGTCATTCAAAAACAACCAATATTTGCAAAGTTACTAAAAAATAGATGTTATTTTGCTATAACACTGATAAGTTCTAGCATAATATACTTGAGATTTGTGCACATGTGTATGAACTTCCAGCATATTACTCCAACACGCGAAAAAGTTCCATCATAATATACTGAAGATTGGGGAACTTGTGTATGAACTTCTAGCATATTATGTTGGACCGATATATTATATTAGAACTCCAGTATATTATGCTGAAAATTCAGTATACTTATGCTAGAATTCCGGTATAATATACCAGAGTTCCAGTATATTATACTGGAGTATTTTCTGGATTTTGTATAATATTGTCATTCAAATTTATCTTTATATGAAAAGTGATTAAATTTCAATTATTTTTAAAACTGTGGCTATTTTTGAATGATCACTTGTAAATTTGATTATTTTTAAATTTCTCCCTGTAATATACTCTTTTGGTTCACTTTTTGTTAACCACCTTAGATTTTGCACTTCCTTTAAAAAATATGAAGTATATATTTTGCAGTTACACTCATAATAATAATAATATATTTAAAAGTCTTAAAAAATAATTTGGGAAATGAGTAATTAATGATAAGGGTAAAATAAAATAAATTTTTTTTTTTTTCTTGATTTAGTATAATAAATAAATAAAAATAAAAATATATTATATTAATATAATAGATAAATAAAAGTGAACGAGGTGAATAAATACCGAACACCAATGAAAAAAAAATCCCCACTTGCTCTTTCTTTTTATTCTTTTTAATATTTTTTCCTATTTTATTTATTTGTTTGTTTGTTTTGTTTCAGAGACAAACTTTCTCTGAACAGGAATTCAAAATTAAATTGATTAAACAAAACAAGTAAATAAAGGAAGGCGCATGTCAAACACGTGTTGTTTCATCTAAGGAAAGCGGTGTTGCATTTGCCTGTTGTTTTACACCCACCAAAACTATCCCTCATTCTCTGCTTATTTACGCTGTTTGCCCTTTTTTATTAACTTTACCTTTTTCTTTTGCCTTTATTTCCCTTTTTATGTACTGGATATATAAATTTCTCTAGTTTCAAGTTTCAACATATTTGTCTAACACTTTAAAAATTGGTAGTGACGAGGACTACAGGGCCAGATTCAGATTTTGAAATTTCAAATTTGTGATTTTAAAAGTAATTTTGAAGTAGCTGAACTTAAAAATTTATGAGCTTCGATTATGTCTAGGAGTGACAAACGGACGGTTCGGGTCGAAACAGATAATAGAAAAAAACTGATAAATTTTTCGACCCGACACATATTTAATACGGGTAATAAACGGGTTAACCGACGGATAAAATAAGTAATATATTATCCATTCATGACTTCACATTAGCCTCAAGCTCTAATATGAATTTGCTGCTTGCAACATATGAACATTACTGAAACAATTTTTCAATAATTGTATTATCTATAGTTTACCCATTGGTTATTCATTTTTCTAATGGATAATATAGGTAATTATTCAAATTCGACCCGGTTTAAAAAAGTTAATTATCCAACTCATTTTTAATGGGTTGGATTGAATGAATAATCATTATTTTAAACCATTTTGTCAGGTTTAATTATGATTAAATCCATATTGGCTACCTATATTTTTTTCGTTCCAATTTATATAATATTTTTAGTCGGGGTGGATGCACATGGATGGAGCCGGAAAATATTTTTTAAATGTTTATACTAATTTTGTAAAAATAAAATAATATATAATTATGATATCGCTTTTTGGCAAAGAGTACTTTTTGGTCATAACTTTATATTTTGGTTTGTAAAAGTCATAGGTTTGAGGCTAAATCTAAATAATCTATTTTTTGAACATTTTAAAAGGAGTATTTTTGTTAAAATTTAATGCTACGGAGAATCGAACCTGCACCGCCCTTTGCAATAATATTCAACAAAATTACTGGCCAAGGCTTTCAGAAAAAATAATATATTAGATAGTAATACTTATTTATTTATTTATTTATTATTTAGTTAGAGAAGGAATCTTCAAAGACAAATAGAGTAAGTTTTAACGTGCCGTATTGCTTGCTGGTAAACTGTAAGACCAAAAGTGGGCCACCACAGAAAACTCTCTTTCGTGAGTCATCACTCTTGCTCTTATCATATTATCATCATTTTGCCCACGATTTCTTAATTGGTGATGTAAAAAATATTTAAATTAGGTAGAATAATTAAAACTTCATAAACTCGACACGTTTTATTTAGTATACACATAAATTTTGTGTTGTCTTAATTATCTATTGGACTTAAGTATTTGTTATCATCTACGTCCCTGAATCTTAGCAATAATAAACTTAGCATAATTTCATATCGTGAAATTTGAGAAGAGTAGTGTGTATGCAGTTTTGTTTCTATCTTGTAGAGATAGAAAGATTGTTTTTAATAGATTCTCAGTTTAGAGAAGTATAAGCACCATATTAATAAAAATAAAAATAAATAGCGCAACGTCAAAAAGCTGTATATATAAAAGCAACATAAATAATAACCAGATAGTAAGATGACCAAAATGAAAGAAACGACATGTAATTATAGAAATCTAATACCAACAGAATCCTAAAGTACATACTAATACTACCGGTATGAGAAAGTGATTACTAAACTAACTAACATACTACCCTAATCCTCAACCTCCACACCTCCTATCACGTGTCATGTCCCCGGTCAACTGAAGCTGCGCCATGTCTTACATAATTAACTCTTCCCAATTATTCTTCGGCCTACCTCTACCTCTTATAAGGCCCTCCAATATCAACCTCTCACACCTCCTTACCAGAGCATCTGTGCTCATAATCTTCACATGCCCAAACAATTTAAGCTTCGCTTCCCGCATATATTGTCCTCAATAAGGGCCACGCTTACCTTGTCTCGAATAACTTCATTCTTAATCCTATCGAATCTTTTGTGCCCGCACATCCATCTCAATATCCCCCTCTGTTACCTTCATCTTTTGGACATGAGAACTTTTGACTGGCCAATACTCAGCTTTGTACAACATAGTCGGCTTGACCACCACTTTATAAAACTCACCTTTAAGTTTTGCTGGGACCTTCTTATCACACAAAACATTGGAAGTAAGTCTTCATTTTATTTATCCCGCCCTATCATGACATCTTTGTTCACTTCCCATCCCCTTATATAATAGACCTAAGATACTTAAAACTTCATCTTCTTGGGGATGACTGATGAATACATCCCAACCTCCCCTTTCACTCCTTGAGTCGGTCTACTTAAGCCACACTCAATATATTCTGTCTTAGTCCTATTCAACTTGAAACCTTTAGACTTCAGGGTATGTCTCCACAACTCTAACCTCGCGTGAACACCGCCTTGCGTCTCATCAATCAATACAATGTCATATGCAAATATCATGCACCATGATACCTCCTCTTGAATGTGATGCGTCAATACGTCCACGTCGGGGCAAAAAAAGAAGGGCTGAGTAACGACCCTTGGTATAACCCCATTATGATCGAGAAGTGATCTGAGTCCACTCCCACTATCCTCACCTAGGGCTTAGCTCCATCATACATGTCCTTAATCGCCTTAATATAAGCAATATGTACACTTCTAGCCTCCAAACATCTCCACATGGCCTCTATCAGGACTTTGTCATAGGTCTTTTCTAAGTCGATGAACACCATATGCAAGTCTCTATTTCTCTCCCTATACTCCATCGATCTCCTAATAAGGTGAATAACTTCTGTAATCGAGCGCCCATGCAGAATTCTGAACTTGTTCTTGGAAGTACGCACAATTCTCCTCACCCTCAGCTCCACCCCCTCTCTCAGACTTTCATAGTATGACTAAGCAACTTAATACCACAATAATTTTTGCAATTTTGGGTATCACTCTTGTTCTTGTACAAAGAAACTATCATACTCCACCTTCATTCTTCGGCCAACTTTTTCGTCTTAAAAATGACATTAAATAGATGGTGATATAGCAAAGAGAGAAATACACTCTCCTTTAAGCACATTAAAATAAATAAAGACCTATAAATTATTAGTTTATTTTTAAATTGCTTTCGACATAGTTGAAGAATAGGTCAATTTGATTTGATGAAGTTAAAAATTAGTATACCATAAATTTTTACCGTTCACACTAAAGTGATAAGGACTCATTCAATCAATTATTAAATGTCTTAAGTTTAATTTTTGCGAATGTAATTGCATTTGAAAAGAGTAACTTATCTCCGGACTGAAGTATTCTGACGCTAATTTAAATTAATTAAGTTTCAAAGCAATAAATTAAAAAAACTCCAATATAATTATCGGACACCAAACGAGAAATAAAACAATAAGTCAATTCGAATTGATGATGTTAAAAACTAATACACCATATTATTACAAAACTTAAGTCTTAAGTTCACATTAAAAATACCTATTACTTTGTGAATAAAATATACGTAAAATCATCTGTCATATGAATAATAAAGTCTAAATCGGAAACGGCAAGTTCACGTTGCGTCTGCCAATAGAAACAAAAGAGTAACATCACTGATTCCGCGTGAAAGCGTGAATCCAAATATCCAATGCCGACTTTAATTAAAGTTAAATTTGCACATGCTCATCCTCTTACACGTGGCATCATCTTAGAGCATTTGTTGGGAGAAATGAAGGCAATTGATTTCTCGTGACAGTGACGCTCTTCCTGTACTTCCCACATGTGATTTATTATTTTCGGCCTGTTTAGATCTAGTAAGAGCCCGTTTGGATATACAAAATTTTTACTTTTTTCAAAAAGAATTTTGAAAATAATGTTTGGTTATCAAATGCATTTTTACTAGTTTTTAATTTTATAAATTTATAAATTTATCTTATATTTTTAAAATTTATACAATGATCTCAGTAACTATTAACCTTACCCACAGAAACACAAAATATGCAGGTTTTTTAAAATTCTTGGTGATGCAAGCAACCAATTAATTCATCTTTTGTTTTTATTTTATCTTTAAAAATAGGTAGGTTTTATTGAATTTTTGATATATCCCAATATTAAAGAAGAACTTATTCATATTCATGTTGTTTTTTGCTTAAATTCCTTCTATGTGTATTAGTAGAATTAGAAAATGTCATATTGATTTTGCATCTTCTATGTTGAACAATAACATTGTGATTGTAAGATAATCAAATTAGGGTGGTTTTGATATATTTTATAAGTTGTGGGATATAAATTATATTTCATGTTTTTGAAGAAAAGACATCCAAATATGTTGCAAATATTATAACCAAACACAAACTTCATCTTCGATTGAAATTCCAAACTTTATCTTGTCTATTTGCTTAGTTTTGTAGTTTGAGACAGAGCTAAAATTTCAAATTTATGATTTCGAAATCGTAATCCTTTTAAATTATTGAATTTTAAGTTAATAATTTATACATATTTAATAAATATTGTAAAAGAAAATTATGATTTTAATCAAAATTACTAAATTCAGCGAACCCGTAACAAAACCCCTAATGGTAGGTTTACGTAATAATGAGATGGGACGGGTTTGGATATTTGAGGCAGCAAGTTGTGGAATTGTGATGGACCAACTAATGCTTTAATACACCACGTGATCTTTTTGTTGAATCTTTATCAACTCACGGATTTTTTAAGGTTTTTCTTTTTAAGAAAAAATGTTTAGTTCATTTTTCGTCCGTTTAAAAAAGAATTAAATTATTTGAATTTTTAATTCTACTCTTAGTGATAAATTTATAATCACATAAATACTCTGAATTTATTTTTGATTTGCTTAGGACCATAAATTCAAAAAATGATTATTTTTATTAAACTCCGTACTTAATCAAACAAGTTCACATAAATAAAACGAAAGGACTAAATATATTAGTACTACACTCTTCCTTCCAATTCACTACTAGTCATATATAGTTAATCCAATATTAGTAGTAGTGGTTAACTTGAAAAATAATTTAAATTATATGCATCGATACAGTAATAGTATAAAGAGTTTTCGTCCGAGCCAAAAATTTATTGAAAATAACTTTTTTTTCCTTTACAAGGTAAATATACTTGTAAAGGTAAGTGAGACTATACTAAATTTGTTGTTATACTTGATATTATAAATATTATTAGTGAATTTTAACTTTATTTCAATGATTTCTTCCAAATTAACCTTCATTTTATTAAACAACATTAAATCACGAGGGCGGAACCAAAGCGTTAAACTCTGAACCCAGTTGTTACTGTATAGGAGTATAATTTTGAAATAGTTATAAGAATTCATAAATTTTAAATTCTAAATTTATCTCTGTTATATCAATAATTATTTCAACTTTTAGGCAAGTTTCATATATTATTTGTGAACTTGTTTGAGGTATGAGGAGTTGCGCTAATACGGTGTTATCATTAAATAATCATATTATACACTTTCTTCATGCTTAGAGAAATGATAACGTTAATTATTTGTTATCTCATATAAATACTCCCACACTTTGCTTCTACTAACAAATTTAACTAATGAATAGAACAAATTAAAATGAACTATGTACCTAAATACTAAATGTAAACTTTTATAATAAGTAAGAAAAGCTCTTCAAGATTAAAGAGTCCGTTTGGACATAAGAAAATTTTCCTTTTTTTCTAAAAAAAATTTACTTTTTCCCCGAAATCAGCGCTTGTTCAATTTCCAATTTTTTCTTGAAAATGCATTTTGAAAATTTTCGAAAATTTGAAAAACTCTAAAAATCTCTTTTTCAAAATTTTCACTCAAATCACTCACAAAACTTAAAAAACAACCCAAAATTATATTCATGTCCAAATACTATTTGGAAAAAAGGGAAAGTGTTTTTATGTTCAAATACCATTTAACTATGTTATCTCTCTATCCGAATTTATGCGACACTTTCGTAGATTCAAACTTTATAATTTTGATTGTCTATTCGAACATAAAATCATTAAAAAATAAAATTTATTTATTTAAAAATTACGTTAAAGTTACTATAAGTCATAATAGTTAATAATTTAAAATATTTAAACAGTATATTAAAAAATTTACGGTTTGAACAATTCATTTGACTTTCGAAATCCAGATAACCTTGGCGTAAATTTGGATTGAAGGAGTATTAAATTAACATAAGTCAGTTTTAGCAGCGTTGAATATCATGATAACAAGTAAAGGAATCATAATAGGAGTGCTAGCTTATATATAAATAATTTAATGTGAGTAAATGTTGAATAATGAGGCCATGGCATGCTATACAGAAGAACTGGTTGTTAGTTCCCATTATTGACTTGTTAATTAAATTAAAAATTTTTTGCACATTTTCTTACTTTAAATAACGACGATGAAATTATGGAAACTGATGTGGGTTAGTTAGGATATTTCCTAGAAGATGTTCTAACAAGCTCATTTTCCAACATTCCTTTTAATTCTTTCATTCCATTCGACAACTTTCAGCTATACAAAATTAGGTAATATATCGGGTCGACATTCATTTTGATTCCGACCTTTGTCCTTTTCCTTTGTTTCGTTGCAAATACATAAGGTTAGGGTTGTCTAATTGGCCATCAAGGAGTGTGATCGCACAGAAGCAATCCCTACCGCCTGAATTGGAGGTCATAAATTCAAGTCCTAGGGATGAAAATATCTTTAATAACCCCCCCCCCCCCCCC
>ML293150.1:0-41745 GCA_005239495.1 Nicotiana undulata
TGCACCCAGCAGTTATTCCAGTCATCAGAGATCCTCTAGTTTCTATTTTAGTGCCTTACCAGAAGGTTCACACCGCCCTCCGGCTATTCAGGGTTCTTCCTTTTTCGGGCAGCGGGCGGTAGCACCAGGAGGTTGTTTCGAGTGTGGGGAGCCAGGTCATACGTGGAGGTATTGTCCCAGGTATCGAGGCAAGGCAGTGTAGCAGAGTTATCTGCCTAGGGGTTCAGCACCAGCGGTCCGGCCACCTCGAGGTGGAGGATAGGTAGGCAGGGGTCGTCCTAGAGGGGGAGGCCAGTCTGGAGGAGGTCAGCTAGTTCCTGTTCACTCTGGGGGAGTTCAGTCTTCAGGAGCCTCAGCCAGATTTTATGCCATTCCGTCCAGATCAGATGCAGTGGCCTCAGATGCCGTAATCACAGGTATTATCTCAGTANCTGGATACCCCTCGTGAGTCCTTGGGTTCTCCTATATATGTCTCCACTCATGTGGGTGATTCTGTGGTGGTAGACCGAGTCTACCGGTCTTGTGTGGTCACTTTCTGCGGTTTCGATACCATAGCAGATATTTTATTGTTGGATATGATTGATTTTGAGGTTATCCTAGGCATGGATTGGCTATCTGCTTATCATGTTGTGTTAGATTGCCATGCCAAGACAGTCACTTTAGCCATGCCTGAGTCGCCTAGACTAGAATGGAAAGGTTCTTCCGTTAGTGCCTCCAGCCCGGTCATTGCCTTCATAAAGGCTCGGCATATGGTCGAGAAGGGTTGTTTGGCTTACCTTGCTTATGTGAGGGACTCTACTGCCGAGTCTCCTACCATTGATTCAGTGCCTGTTGTTTGAGAGTTTCTGAATGTGTTTCCTTCGGATCTTCCAGGCATGCCTCCATATCGAGATATTGACTTCTGTATTGATTTGGCTCCAGATACTCAGCCTATTTCCATTCCCCCTTATCGTATGGCTCCTAAGGAGATAAAGGAGTTGAAGGAGCAGCTTGAGGAGTTGTTTTCCAAGGGGTTCATCAGGCCGAGTATGTCGCCGTGGGGTGCCCCAGTCTTATTTGTGAAGAAGAAGGATGGGTCTATGCGGATGTGCATTGACTATCGCCAGCTAAATAAAGTTACCATCAAGAATAAGTATCCTCTGCCGCGCATCGATGATTTGTTTGATCAGTTACAGGGTGCTCGTGTGTTTTCTAAGGTTGACTTGAGATCGGGTTATCATCAGCTGAGGATTCGGGCTTCAGATGTTCTGAAGACTGCATTTCGTACCAGATATGGCCATTATGAGTTCCTTGTGATGTCTTTGGTTTAACTAATGCCCCAGCAGCATTCATGAACTTGATGAATAGGGTATTCAGGCCGTATATTGATTCCTTCGTCATCGTCTTCATTGATGACATCTTGATTTATTCGCGGAGCCTGGGTGAGCATGAGCAGCACTTGAGAGTTGTGCTCCAGACCTTGCGGGAACAGAAGTTGTATGCTAAGTTCTCCAAGTGCGAGTTCTGGTTAGATTCCGTGGCATTTTTGGGGCATGTGGTATCCGGAGAAGGTATCAAGGTTGATCCTCAGAAGATTGAGGCGGTTCAGAGTTGGCCGCGTCCTACTTCAGCTACAGAGATCAGGAGTTTCATGGGCCTAGCAGGCTATTATCGTCGATTCGTGGATGTAGTAGAAGATGCTTTGAGCAAGAGGGCAGCGAGTATGGGTAGCTTGGCCTACATTGCAGCTGTGGAGAGACCTTTAGCCTTGGACATTCAATTGGACCTTTCAGAGCCTCGTCGAGTTTTGGCTCATGTAGTTGCTTAGTCTTCATTGTTGGGGGAGATTATGGCTCGACAGTTTGATGATCCATGCCTTGCAGAGATTCGGGATGTAGTGGTCCACGGCAGGGCTAAGGAGGTTACATTAGGCGAGGATGGTGTCTTGAAGCTCCAGGGCCGTTTATGTGTCCCTAATATTGATAACTTGAGGAAGAGAATTTTAGAAGAGGCCCACAGTTCTCGGTATTCTGTTTATCCGGGTGCGACGAAAATGCACCGTGATTTGAAGCAGCACTACTGGTGGAGGCGGATGAAGAAAGATATAGTGCAGTATGTGGCTAGGTGTCTCAATTGTCAGCAGGTCAAGTACGAGCACCAGAGGCCAGGAGGCCTGTTTCAGCAGATGCCCATTCCTGAGTGGAAATGGGAGCGCATCACCATGGACTTTGTGGTTGGGTTGCCTCGGACTTTGCGGAAGGTTGACGCGGTTTGGGTCATGTTGGATAGACTGACCAAATCGGCGCATTTCATTCCTGTGGCTACTACTTATACTACAGAGAGGCTGGCCCAGATTTACGTTCGGGAGATAGTCTAGTTGCACGGTGTGCCGGTGTCCATTATATCAGATCGAAGTCCTCAATTCACCTCGCACTTCTGGAGTGCATTGCACAGTGAGATGGGCACTCAGATAGATCTCAGCTCAGCATTTCACCCTCAGACTGATGGTCAGTCGGAGCGTACATCTCAAATTTTGGAGGATAGCTCAGGGCTTGTGTGATTGATTTTGGCGGTCAATGGGACCAGCTCTTGCCTTTGGCAGAGTTTGCATACAATAACAGTTATCAGTCCAGCATCGAGATGGCTCCATTCGAGGCGTTATATGGTCGGTGATGTCGTTCTCCGATTGGGTGGTTTGAGCCTGGCGAGGCCAAGCTATATGGTACAGATCTGGTGAGAGATGCCTTGGAAAAGGTGAAGAGTATTCAGGAAAGGCTCCGTAAAGCACAGTCTAGGCAGAAGAGCTACGCGGATCAGCGGGCGCGTGATGTAGCATTTATGGAGGGAGATAAGGTTATGTTGAAGATTTCGCCGACGAAGGGTGTTATGAGTTCGGGAAGAAGGGCAAGCTGAGCCCCAGGTTTATAGGCCCTTTCGAGGTGTTGAGGCGAGTCAGGGAGGTTGCTTATGAGCTTGCTTTACCTCCCGCCTTATCGAGAGTTCATCTGGTATTTCATGTATCCATGCTCCGGAGATATCATGTCGATTTCTCTCACGTGATTGATTTCAGCACTATTCAGTTAGATGAGAAGTTGGGCTTCGAGGATGAGCCAGTTGCTATTATTGATAGGAAGGACCGCCAGTTGAGGTCTAAGAGAATTTCTGCCATAAAGGTCCAGTGGAGGGGCCAACCAGTCGATGAGGCGACTTGGGAGTCCGAGGAGGACATGCGGAGCAGGAATCCACAGCTATTCGGCACTTCAGGTATGATTCTACGTCCGTTCGAGGACGAATGTTTGTTTTAGAGGGGGAGATTGTGATGATCCTAAGGCGTCATCTTATGTGAATCTAAATTTGACTGTGTTCCGAGGCCCCAAAAGCCTCCGTTAATATCACTTCGATGTGCGTGCGCAGCCCAGGCACGTAGCCGGGAAGCCTTTTATGTGAAAACTTGATTAAGAGTTGACTTCATGTTAATTAATTGAATAAAGTTGACTTTGGTCAACATTTTTGGTAAACGGACCTGGACCAGTGGTCTGACGGTCCCGGAAGGTCCGTAGGAAAATATGGGACTTGGGCGTATGCCCGGAATCGAATTTCGAGGACCCAAGTCCGAGAAATGAATTTTTAAAGAAACTTGTTTTATGAAAATATTAAAGGCTTATGAAAATGAACCTTGAGGTGAAACCTATACTGTCGGGCCCGTATTATGATTTCGGAGCCCGGAACAGGTTCAATATGTGTTATTTAAGTTATCTGTAAAATTTGGTAAGAAACGGACCTGATTTGATGGGTTTCGGATCAAAATGAGAAAATTGGAGTTAATGAAGTTTTGAGAAATCTCATAGAATTTGAAATTTGGTTTGGAATGTGATTTTATGTTCCCGAGGTCTGAATGAAATTTCGAGACCGGGGATAGTTCCGTTATGTCATTTATAACATGACTGTAAAATTTGGAGTCATTCCGAGTAGTATAGGCCGATTCGGCGCATTGAAGTGAATTCTAAAATGGATTAAATTTGGTTTTGGGGTTGAATTTTGAGTTTTGTTGTTGTTCTTCTTGTTCCGGAAGTTCGAGCGAGTCTGTATCATGAACACAGACTTGCCGGTGTTTTTGGACGGGGCCCCGAGGGGCTCGGGTGTGTTTTAGACCCCCGGGAGCTAAGTTAGAAAAACCAGAAATTTCTGCTATCTGGTTTCCTTCTCTACGATCGCAGAAGGTGGGTTGCGATCGCGGAGAAGGATTTTGCTGGGCTGTTGATTGTTCTCTGCGATCGCAGCTTCCGCTTTGCGAGCGCAGAGGTCTGGGTTCCACACCTTCGCGATCGCAGCTTCTCCTTGCGATCACATTGAGTCGCATCTGGGCCGGGTGAGTTTGTTCTTCGCGATCGCAGGACCTCTGCCACGATCGTAGAGGTCTGGTCAGTTGGCCTTCGCGATCGCATGCCCCTTGTCGCGATCGCAGTTAAGGAATCCCTAGGCAGTTTTATAAAATACGGGACTTAAAAATTTTCCTCCATTTTCATCTTCCTCCTCAAGTTTTTAGAGAGCTTTTCAAGGGACCTTCCACCAATGTTATTGAGGTAAGTAAATTCCATAGTTTTACTAGTTTCAAACATTAATTCCTAGTCAAATTCACTATTAAATTACCTAAAATCATAGAATTAGGTAGTAATTTTAGGGTTCTTGAGGATTTTGTGATTTTCCATTTTAGGCCATGAATTCAAGTAGAAACCACACCTTAATGATCCTTAGGCTATGGGTGAGTGATCCCTTCGAGAATTTTTGGAATTTGATCATGAGGGACCGGGGTTGGAATTTGGGAATTCTTCAAGAATAGCGATTTTATTGAATAACTAGAATAACTTCCCGCTTTGTGCATGCATTGATATTATTGTATACCTTTTGGCTAGTTGCGAGTCCTCAGGTGTAAAGTTAGGAGTTTCGTGCGCAATTGTGGTCCGAGGGGTAGATTTGACACGAGGTGAGTCTTCTTTCTAACCTTTTAAGAGGGAATTGTCCCCATAGGCGATGTATATGCTATGTGTAATTGTTTGGGGGCTACGTACGCGCCAAGTGACGAGAGTCTGTACGTAGCGGCTAATATTGTTATGTCCGTGTAGTTAGGCCCACATCATGCCTTGTATGCTTTCTCGTAATGCCTTATATGTTTTTCCTTGTAATGCTTTATATGATTTATTGTGACGCCATGTGTGCTATAAGGTTATGTTTTGTATAGTGTTGTTCCTCTAAGGCTTTATGGAAAAATTGTTGAATGGTAAGGAATTTGTTATGGAAGGTGTTGAGAAATTGAAATGAATATGGGATCGGGCCGTACGCCACGACAATGTTGAAAAGAAAATTTAAATGAATATGGGATCGGGTCGTACGCCACGGCAGTGTTGGAAGGAAATTGAAATGAACATGGGATCGGGTCGTACGCCACGGCGAGTGTAGAAGGTACCTTATGGGAGCGGGGCCATACGCCACGGCGGATCTAAGAATTTGTGGTTATTGTTTCGTTCGGTGGATTTACCCTTGAAAGTCCTTTATTGTTTAGTTCAGCAATTGTTTGGATTTCTGCTGTTGATATATATACTTGTTTCTTATCTCCCTGACATGCCTACTGTATTTCATTATACTCTACCATATGTTATTTTTGTTGGACCTTAGTGAGTATCGAGTCGACCTCTCGTCACTACTTCTTCGAGTTTAGGCGGGATACTCACTGGGTACATATTTATTTAATATGTACTCATACTGCACTTTCTTTTCTTTTCTGTACTTGATTGTACAGGTTCGGAGGCTGGTACTTCTAATTATCAGGCCAGTGCTAGATATTGATAGCGTGGTCATACTTCACGGTGAGCTGCTTTTCCGACGAATTCCTAGCAGCACCCTGGAGTTCTTTTGTTATACTCTCTGTCCATTTCATTCAGACTAAGACTCTGTGTATATTGTAGTAATTGTATATTCAATAGTTTCCCATGACACTCGTGACACTAGTTCCTGGCACACACGCGTAGTGTATGTATATTTTGGGTTTTGGGTTGTATAGCTATGTATATGTTTTATTTCGGCCTAATATTTACTATGATTTTTCCTGCAACTCAAGCTAGTATCATGTTAGTTGTTTGAAACTTGTAATTATTGACTTGTTCGATTAGATGGGAGGGGTAACACTTAGTGTAATTTGTTTTTACTTGCCTAACCCCGTCGTTGGGCGCCATCACGACCCGGATTAGGATTCTGGGCCGTGACAAGGCCAGCCAAATTAACACTCAAAACGTAAAATGCCTTTCAGTTATATCATTACTAGACGGGTAGTCCATACAGGTTTCTTTTAATCATTTTTAAGCAGACAAAGCTACACCGAATAATAAATACAACGCCAAGATCCCGTAGTCACTGGTCATGAGCATCTAAAGAAAATATTCAAGTCTGGAAGAATTTAAACTCTATAATACTAAGCAGGAGGAAAGCAGGGATGCGGACGCGTGCAGCTACCTCGCAATTCTTTGAGAAGTCTTTGGAACAGATGGACAGCTCCTTCTGCCCTAGTACCTGGATCTGCACACAAGGTGCAGGGAGTAATGTGAGTACGCCAAATCAGTAGTAATGAAAATAAATCAGGTCTGAGCAGTAAGAAACACACAGGATCAAATCATCAATTCACAATAAGCACAGTCTTTCTTTCCAACAGTGTATACATCAAATCATCACGCTTAAAAAGCCAATTTTAGTAAAAAAATCCTTTGAAAACGTAATTTCCAACAGTTTCAGAAAAATGTCCAAGAAGTGTAGTGTAAAACTGATATGAATCATAAGTAGCCACTCGGGCAAAAACACAAATAATAAACCGCCCCTCGGGCATAACATCACTCAGAATCAGTCCCTCAGCATGCCTCACAATCACTCATAATCAGCCCCTCGGGCAACCTCACAGTTACTTATGCCTCCCAATCACTCGGCACTCAGCACTCGGCACTCGCACTCAGTAGGTACCTGCACTCATTAGGGGTGTACAGACACCGGAGAGGCTCCTATAGCCCAAGCACTACTATCAAGCCATATCGTGGCATCAATCACTTTGGCACTCGGCCTCTCAATAACATGGTGCGGCGTGCAGCCCGATCCAATATCATATCCTCATAATCAGGCACTCAGCCTCACTCAGTCTCCATAAATAGTAAAACATGTTGCGGCGCGCAGCCCGATCCCATAATATCCTCACAACATAGGCCCTCAGCCTCACTCAATCAGAAACCTCTCAAAAATTCGCTCGGGCTATCAGTAAAACTGGGTACTCGACCCAAAATATCATTTTAAATCACAAAATAATGTAAATGAGACTGAGTTTTGAAATCAATTAAACATAATATGACTGAGTGTAAATCATGAATCAACACAGTGAGCAATAGTAGTAAATAGCCCCCAAAGGGTCCAAACAGGTCGGCACAAGTCCTCAAACATGGCGTACAGCCCAAATATACCAAAAGCATAAAAATACGATTTATCACATGATTTAAAAGCAATAATGCAACTCAATAGTTACCTCGGGAAGAACCAAGTTCAAACCCCCCACTAGTGCCCGCCACACACTTGCCATCCAACGTGTGTGTCACTCTAAAACAGTTAGAAGATGCTGAGTCCGGGGTTTCATACCCTCAGGACAAGATTTATAGTCATTACTTACATCAAACTGGCCCGAAAAGCTACTCTGTGATGCTCTTGCCCCTCGTATCGGCTCCAAAATGCTCCGAGCCTATCAAAATTAGATTAATAACATCAAAATATGCTAGGGAGACGAAACTCATTCACAATTTATCAAAATTAGGCACAATTCCCGAAATTAGCCAAACCCCACCCCCAAACCCACATCTCAGAATTCAATAAAAGTGGCGAAACTGGGATCCTCATCCTCCCACGATTCTATACATACTAAGAACATCGAAATCGGATCACAGTTGCCCCTTCGATTACTCAATCAAAGTCTCAAGTTTTCCAAGCCCTAACCTCCAATTTATTCACTGATTTTCCCATAGATTTCACCCTAAATCAGTCCAATAATCAGATATAAACGAGTTTTAGGTTCAAAAATCTTACCTCCACGAAGTTCCCTTGATTTTCCCTCTTCAAATCGCTCCCAAATGCTCTAACCCGTATGAATATTTGATGAAATAAGAGAAAATTCGTGAAGGCTTCTTTTTAAATGATATTCCTAGGAGAACCGCATTTGCGACCTTTTACCCGCACATGCGGTCTCAGGTGCGTATCTGGTACCCCCTTAGATTCCTCCTATTTCCGCACCTGCGGGCTCGCAGGTGCGGTAACACCTCCGTATCTGCGATGAACCTCAACCTGCCCAACTCTGCACCTGCAACGTCTTTTCCGCACCTGCGATGACCGCACCTGCAGCCACCTCTCTGCACCTGCGGAAATCACAGAACATATCACACCAGCTACACTCTAAGGCCAAAAATTCATCCGACAACCATCCGAACTCATACCGAGGACCTCGAGACCTCAACCAATGGTACCCACAAGTCATAATTTATCACCCAAACTTAGTCGAACCCTCGGAACACCCGAAACAACACCAAAATCACCTCGGATTGAAGCCTATGAACTTTGAGACTTCTAAATTTTGCCAATGATGCCGAAACCAACCAAAACACATCTAAATGACCTAAAACTTTTCACACATATCCAAGATGACACTACGAACCTTTTCCAACTTTCGGAATTCCATTCCGACCCCGATAGCCTATTTTCCACTGCCGACCGAAAATCACCAAAACTCAATTTCGCCAATTCAATCCTAATTCTACTCTGGACATCAAAACCACATTCCGAACACACTCCTAAGTCTCAAATCACCTAACGAAGCTATTCGAGCCATAAATTATACATTCCGAGGTCGTTTACTAATAAGTCAACTCCTAGTTGACTTTTCCTACTATTAAGCCAATTCAAGAGACTAAGTGTCTCAATTCTCACCACGACCACTCCGAACCCGAACCTACCGATCCAACACATCATAATTAGTTTAATTAACACTTGACAAGGCTGAAACAGGGGAAACGGGGCTAATCTCACGGAACGACCGACCGGGTCGTTACAAGGCTGGACTAAAGAATGCCAGAAAGCCTTCGGCAAAATAAAGGAATATTTATCCAAACCGCCCCTTCTGGTACCACCAGAACTAGGAATACCTCTTCTTTATTTGTCCGTATTGGACGGAGATTTTTGTTGCGTTATGGGACAACATGATTAGACTCGAAGAAAGGAGCAAGCGAAATATTATCCTAGCAAGAAATTCAGGCCTTATGAAGTCCGGTGCTCTTTGCTGGAGTGCACTTGCTGTGATTTGACGTGGATAGCTCAAAAGTTGAGGCATTATTTCTATGCATACACTACATATCTCATATCAAGGATGGATCCGCTAAAATACATCTTTCAGAAATCACTGCCTACGGGTAAGTTAGCAAAGTGGTAAATATTGTTGAGTGAGTTCGACATCGTCCAAAGGGAAAGAATTGGCGGATCATCTGGCAGAAAATACTGTAGACGGAGAATACGAACCATTGCAAACGTATTTTCCCGATGAGGATATGTAATCCATTCATCTATTCGGACCCGAGCCCGATTATGTAATTAGCTTCAGAATCCGACCTCAAATTGAAGTCTAGATTCCTAATTTGTAAAAACACTTGATTCTACCTAAATCCCTAGTTTCTACCATGGAAGAACAAAGATTAGGGCTAGAAATTAATGGGTGGTGTTAGAAATGGAAGAAAATGAGTTAAAGTGTACTAGCCTATGAATTGATGTTGATTTTTTCCTTCAAAATCGCCTCTAGGCCGAGCTCTAATAAAGAGTTTGTGAAAAAATGGAAGAATACCGTTTTTTGTATGTTTTTAATCACTGGGCATCGGGCCTTCTTCGCGTTCGCGAAGGGCCTTCCGCATTCGCGGTGTGCAGTAGCCCAAGTGGCCTTTGCATTCGCGTGTTCTCCCACGCGTTTGCGAAGGTTGTTCCCTTCTGGCCTTAAGTTATGCGTTCGCGTGAAGCTGGTCGCGTTCGCAGAGGGTAAAAACCCCAATACTCTGCGTTCGCGACCCAACTATTGCGTTTGCGATGAGGAAAGTCCCACCCAACCCATCTCAGTCTTGGCGATCACGTGAGTTCCTTCGCGATCGCGAAGAAGGAAACCAGATGACAGCTGAAACTAAGGAAAACCCAGATATTCTAGGTTCCAAACCACCCATAGAATATCCGAAATTCGCTCGAGCCCTCGGGGCTCAAAACCAAACATGCACATGAGTCCAAAAATATCATATGAACTTTCTCGCGTAATCAAAACACCAAAATATTGCCTAGAACTACAAATTGAACACCAAAACAAATGCAAATTTCAAGAAACTTTAGAATATCTTTTTAACAACCGGACGTCCGAATCACGTCAAACCAACTCCGTCTCTCATCAATTTGATATACACGTCATAAATATAGTAATGGACCTATACCGAGTTTCGGAACAAAGATACGGACCTGGTGTCACGACCCCAAACCACCCCGGTCGTGATGGCGCCCATCGCAGTACTAATCAGATATTATCATGAATCTTACTTTTAAACATTTCAAAACAAACGGAGATACGTAAGACATTAAAATACTGCCCCATCTCGGAGTCACTAGTCATGAGAAACTAGAATACAAGTCTGATACAGCCTACTCAATACAATATGAGTCTGATAAACATAAATACTAAAAGATAGGAAAGAGAAAAGCAAGGTTGCGGACGCCGTGCAGCTACCTTGCTAACTCCGGGATGCTTTGAAGGAAAAGATCAGCTCTCACTCGGATGCCCTGGCATCTGGATCTGCACACAAGGTGAAGCGAGTAATGTGAGTACGCCAACTCAATAAGTAACAATTATAACTAAAGACTGAGTGCAATGACGAGCATTTAAAATCACATAAATCTCATAACATAAAAACTTCAGTGAAAATAACAATATCAACCCAGTAATTAATTTCCTAGCATCTCGTAAAACTCCCGTTTCAATGAAAGTCGTTTAAAATATTTGTTCGACATTTTTCAGTAGAGGCTCAGTATAAAAGTAGAGTGAAAAACAGTAATTTCATAAACAAGCCCCACAAGCAAATTATCACTCATATATAGCCCCTCGGGCAAGCATCTCAGTCACTCATGACTCAACACACATTCATCAACACTCACACTCAACACCCACACTCACTGGGGGTGTGCAGACTCCGGAGAGGCTCCTACAGCCCAAGCGCTATATCGCTGCAGCGTGCAGCCCGATCCAATATATCGTTGCGGCGTGCAGCCCGATCCAATATATCGATGCGGTGTGCAGCCCGATCCATAAATATCTTCACAATACGGCACTCAGCCTCACTGAGTCATCAACCTCACAAGCCACTCGGGCATTTCAGTACAAAACTCAGGGGACTCAACCCAAAACAACTTTCATATATTAAAAAACAAGTGATTAACTCACGGCTGAGGATATGCTTTCTATCAAAACAGTATGAAGATAGTAGTAAAATACCCCTGAGGGTCCAACCAATATGGCACAAGGCCCCAAACATGGCATCCGGCCCAAGTTAACATAATCATTTCTAAAACACATAGGAATCATATAGAGTTTATCAAAATATGCAACTCTACAGTTGCCACGGGACGGACCAAGTCACAATCCCTACTGGTGCACGCCCACACGCCCGTCACCTAGCATGTGTGTCACCTCATTTATCAGAATAGTATGAAATTATGGGGTTTCATACCCTCAGATCTAGATTTACAATCGTTACTTACCTCAAACCGGACGATAATCTACTCCGCGATGCATTTTCTGCTCGACTCGACCTCAAATTGCCCTAAATCTATTCCAAATCAAAATCATATCATTAATACATGCTAAAGGAACAAAGCCCACATGAAAATTATCAAATGAAATCAAAATTCCCGAAATTGGCCAAACCTGACCCCCGGGCCCACGCTTCGGAATCCGATAAAAATTACAAAACAAGAATCTTTATCCTCTCACGAGTCCATACATACCAAATTTACCAAAATCTAACTTCGTTGACCCCTCAATCACCCAAATTTAACTCTCAAGTTCCACGCCCTAATTCCCCAATTTTCACCCCTAATTTCCACAAATTTCATGCTTAATCAACTGAAAATCACCATAGAATCGAGTTTTAGGTTCAAAAACATTACCTCAACGTGATTCCCCTAGAATCCCTCTTCAAAATACCTCAAGAGCTTCAATCCCGACTTCAAAAATGGTGGAAATGGGCAAAAATTCGCGAAGGGTTTATTTATACCTTCTGCCCAGTTACTCTGCATCTGGGATCCATACGCCGCATATGCTGAAAAGACATCTGCGGAAATGACTTACTCAGCCCGCTCCGCATTTGTGATCTCCACTTTGCACCTGCGGGCTCTCAGGTGCGCTCATCTCCTCGCATATGCGACTAGAGCCCCAGGCTCCCTTCCCCACACCTGTGACACTTCACCGCACCAGCGACGCTCGCACCTGCGGTTCCATATCCGCAGGTGCGGTTATAGCAGAACAGCAGCACCAACTGCATTTTCTCAAGTTCAAACTCTCCGATCCGAACTCAACCCGAGGCCCTCGGGACCACAACCAATAATACCAACAAGTCACATACCAACATACGAACTTAGTCGAACCTTCGGAACACTCAAAACAACAACAAAACACCAAATTACCCTCGGATTCTAGCATAAGAACTTCTAAACTTCCAAATTCTGCCAATGATGCCAAAACATACCAAACCTCGTCCGAATGACCTGAAGTTTTTCACACACATCCCAAACGACACTATCAACCTACTCCTACTTCCGAAATTCCATTCTGACCCTGATATCTAATTTCCCACTGCCGACCAAAAATTGCCAAAAATTCAATTTTGCCAATTCAAGCCTATCTACCACGGACCTCCGAATAACATTCTGAACCCACTCCTAAGTCCAAAATAACCTAACGAAACTATCCACATAAAAACCCAATTCCAAGATCATTTACCCATAAGTTAACTTCATGTTGACTTTTCCAACTAAATAACCAACTTAAGAGACTAAGTGTCTCATTCCTCTCCAAAATCACTCCGAACCCGAGCCAACCGACCCGACACAACATAATAGAGTTGAACCATATATAATCAAGCAGAAACGAGGGAAACGGGGCTAAAACTTTCAGAATGACCGATCGGGTCGTTATATTCTTGCCTTCTTAAACAAGTGTTCGTCCTCGAACGAGTCTAGAAACATACCTGGAGTCTCAAATAGGTGTGGATATTTGATCTGCATCTACCGCTCAGTCTCCCAGGTATCCTCGTCCACCGGCTTCCCTCTCCACCGCACCTTAACTAAAGCTATATCCTTTTCAACCTTCGGACGTGCCGATCCAAAATAGGCACTGGCTCCACATCATAAGTCATATCACCCTCTAATTAAACCGTGCTGAAGTCCAAAACATGGGACGGGTCACCAACATACTTCCGAAGCATGGAAACATGAAATATTGGATGCACACTCGGCAAGCTGGGTGGAAAAGCAAGTCTATAAGCCACCTCCCCTACTCTCTAAAACACCTCAAAAGGCCCAATGAACCAGGGTCTTAACTTGACCATCTTCCCAAACCACATAACACCCTTCATGGGTGACACCTTTAGCAGAACCTTCTCCCCAACCATGAAAGATACATCACGGACCTTCCTGTCTGCATAGCTCTTCTGCCTAGATTGCGTCGTGCGAAGCCGCTTCTGAATCAACTTCACCTTATCTAAAGCATCCTACACCAAATTTGTACCCTAGAATCTAGCCTCACCCGACTCAAACCAACCGACCGGAGATCTACACCTCCTCCCATATAAAGCCTCGTACGGAGCCATCTGAATACTCGACTGATAACTATTATTTTATGCATAACTCCACGAGTGGCGGGAACTGGTCCCATGAACTCCCAAAATCAATTACACAAGCGCGCAACATGTCCTCCAATAGCTGAATAGTGCGCTCAAATTGCTCGTCCGTCTAGGGATGAAAAGTTTTGCTCAACTCAATCTGAGTACCCAACTCCCGCTGCACAGCCCTCCAAAATTGCGATGTGAACTGAGTACCTCTATCATAAATGATGGAAATTGGAACACCATGTAGTCGAACAATCTCTCGGATATAAATCTCGGCTAACCGCTCCGAAGTGTAAGTAGTACAACAGGAATGAAGTGTGCGGACTTGGTCAGCCGATCCGCAACAACCCAAATAGCATCGAACTTCCTCGAAGTCTGTGCGAGCCCAACTACAAAGTCCATGGTGATCCGCTCCCATTTCCACTCCAGAATGTCCAACCTCTTAAGAAATCCACCCGGTCTCTGGTGCTCATACTTGACCTGTTAATAGTTGAGACACTGAGCTACAAATCCAACAATATCCTTCTTCATCTGCCTCCACCAATAATGTTGTCTCTGATCTTGATACATCTTCGCGGCACCCGGATGGATGGAATATTGCAAGTTGTGGGCCTCCTCAAGAATCAACTCCTGAAGATCATCTACATTAGGCACGCATATCTGACCCTGCATGCTCATCACACCATTATCACCAATAGCTACATCCCTGGCATCACCTCGTCGGACCCTATCCTGAAGAACGAGCAAGTATGGGTCATCATATTGGCGCTCTCTGATACAGTCATAAAGAGAAGACTTGGAGACTACGCAAGCCAATACCCAGCTGGGCTTCGATATATCCAATCTCACAAGATGGCCCGCTAAGGCCTAAAAACCAAGTGCTAAAGGTCTCTTTGTTACTGGAAGATATGCTAGACTCCCCAAACTCTCTGCTCGTCAACTCAAGGCATCGGCCACTACATTGGCCTTCCATGGATGGTATATGATAGTGATATCATAGTCCTTGACAAGATCCAACCATTTACGTTGTCGAAAATTCAGATCCTTCTGCTTAAACAAATGCTACAAACTCCGATGATCAGTAAAAACCTCACAATGAACCTCATACAAATAATGACGCCAAATCTTCAAGGCGTGAACAATGGCTGGTAACTCAAGATCATGCACCGGATAATTCTTCTCATGGGTCTTCAACTGGCGCAAGGCATAGGCAATCACCCTACCCTCCTGCATCAAGACACAACCAATGTCTATCCCTGAGGAATCACAATACACGGTATAAGAACCTGAAGCTGATGGAAAAAACTAACACTGGAGTTGTGGTCAAAGCAGCCTTGAGCTTCTGAAAGCTCTCCTCACACTCGTCCGACCATCTGAACGGAGCACCCTTTTGGGTCAATTTGGTCAAGAGCGAAGCAATAGAATAAAATCCATCCACAAAGCGATGGTAATAGCCCGCCAAACCAAGGAAGCTCCTAATCTCTGTAGCTGAGGACGATCTGGGCCAACTCTGCACCGCCTCTATCTTCTTCGAATATACCTGAATACCCTCATTGAACACTAGGTGCCCCAAGAAAGCTACTGAGCCAAGCCAAAACTCACACTTGGAGAATTTCGCATAAATCTTCTCCTCCCTCAATCTCTGCAATACAACTCTCAAATGTTGAGCATGCTCCTCCTGGATACGAGAGTACACCAAGATATCTTCAATGATCACAATAACAAAGGAATCCAAATATGGCTGAAATACGTTGTTCATCAAATGCATGAACGCTGCTGGGGCATTGGTCAGCCCAAAAGACATCACCAAGAACTCATAATGGCCATAACGGGTCCTGAAAGCCGTCTTAGGAATATCTGCATCCCGAATCTTCAGCTAATGATACCCGGATCTCAAGTCAATCTTATAGAATATCCTGGCTCCCTAAAGCTGGTCAAACAAATCATCGATACGATGCAAAGGATACTTATTCTTGACTGTAACATTTTTCAACTGCATGTAGTCAATACACATTCTCATTGAACCATAATTCTTCTTCACAAATAACACCGGTGCACCCCAAGGTTACACACTAGGCCGAATAAATCCCTTATCTAGGAGTTCCTGAAGCTGATCTTTCAATTCCTTCAACTCTGTCGGTGCCATACGATACGGTAGAATAGAAATAGGCTAAGTGTCTGGCACCAAATCAATACAAAAATCAATATCCCTGTCAAGCGGCATGCCTGGCAGGTCTGCAGGGAATGCGTCCAGAAAATCACGGACCATAGGAACATAATCAATAGTGGGAGTCTCAGCACTTACATCCCTTACAAAAGCTAAGTAAGATAGACACCCCTTCTCCGCCATGCGCTGAGCCTTCGGGTCTGAAACCACCATACTAGGCACATAGTCAATGGAACCTCTCCACTCAACCCTCGAAAATACAGGCATTGCTAAGGTCACGGTCTTAGCGTGACAATCTAGGACAGCATGACATGGAGAAAGCCAATCCATGCCCAATATCATATCAAAGTCAACCATGCTGAGCAATAACATATCCACTCGGGTCTCTAGACCCCCAATAGACACCACACATGACCGATACACGCGGTCTACAACAACAGTATCACCCACCGGCCACATGAACATATGTAACTAAGGATTCACGGGGCATATCCAGAAAATGAGCAAAATATGACGAAACATAGGAATGTGTGGAACCCAGATCAAATAAGACTGAGGCATCTTTGTGACAAACTAAAACAATACCTGTAATCACGGCATCTGAGGCCATAGCATCTGGTCTGGCTGGAAGTGCATAAAAACGGGCCTGGCCTCCACCTGATCGACCTCCCCCTCTAGGGAGGCCTCTAGCTGCATGACCTCCACCCCTAGCTTCCTGGTCGGGTGGTGAAGTAACTGGAGCTGAAGTCGAGGGTTGAACCCTCTGCTGAGATGGACCCCTAAGAAGACCAGGACACTGCCTTCTCATATGTCCAAACTCTTCACACTCGTAACAACTCCCTGGTGGGGGGAAGGGGACTGAAAGGAACCCCTAGCACCGGGATAACTGATAGAAGAACCTGGCATGGAGGAACCCTGAACTGATGGTGCATGGGATGAACTTTGGGTTGGAAGGGCACTAAATGATGAGCGGCCCCGATGAGAACTGCGGGAACCATGCCCCGATGATGCACCACTATAAGTTGGGCGAGCTGGCTGGGCAGGCCTAAATGGGCAGACTTTGCCATGCTAAAACTGACCTCTGGAGGGAACACTACCAAAGCTACCAGATCCTCGAGGCCTCTTGGCCTCCCTCTCATCTCTCTCCTAGCGACGAATTGACTCAATCTCTCGGGCAATATCAATAACCTGCTCAAAAGTAGAACCCGATACCCTCTCTCTGGTCATAAACATTCGGAGCTGATATGTGAGGTCATCCACAAACCTCTTGATCCTCTCCCTATCTGTGCAAACCAACCAAACAGCATGATGAGCTAGCTCTAAAAATCTCATCTCATAGTGCGTCACAGTCATATCATCCTGACACAATTGTTCGCACTGCCTGCGTAGCTCCTCCCTGAGGGACTATGGCACCTATCGCAGTACTAGGCTAGCCGATTCGATATTTATGACATAAAAGACCTTTTTCATTAGTTCATTTACTAATCAGATATATTATCATAAATCTTCTTTTTAAACATTTCAAAACAAGCGGAGATATGTAAAACATTAAAACACCGCCCGATCTCGGAGTCACTAGTCATGAGAAACTAGAATACAAGTCTGATACTACCTACTCAATACAAGATGAGTCTTATAAACATAAATACTAAAAGATAGGAAGGCGAAAAGCAAGGTTGCAGACGCCGTGCAACTACCTTGCTAACTCCGGGATGCTCTGAAGGAAAAGATAAGCTCTCACTCGGATGCCTTGGCACCTGGATCTGCACACAAGGTGCAGGGAGTAACGTGAGTACACCAACTCAGTAAGTAACAATTATAACTAAAGACTGAGTGCAGTGACGAGCATTTAAAATCACATAAATCTCATAACATAAAATCCTCAGTGAAAATAACAATATCAAATCAGTAATTAAATTCTGAGCATCTCGTAAAACTCCAATTCCAATGAAAGTCGTTTAAAACATTTGTTCAAAATTTTTCAATAGAGACTCAGTATAAAAGTAGAGTGAAAAACAGTAATTTCATAAACAAGCCCCTCGGGCAAATTATCACTCATATATAGCCCATCGGGCAAGCCTCTCAGTCACTCATGACTCAACACTCATCCATCAGCACTCACGCTCAATAGGTACTTGCGCTCACTGGGGGTGTGTAGACTCCGGAGGGGATCCTACAGCCCAAGCGTTATATCGCTACGGCGTGCAGCCCGACCTAATATCGCTGCGGCGTGCAGCCCGATCCAATATATTGTTGCGGCATGCTGGCCTATCCGTATATGTATATATAATGTTGCGGCATGCAGCCCGATCCATAAATATCCTCACAATCTTGCCCTCGGTCTTACTCAGTCATCAACCTCACAAGCTACTCGGGCATTTCAGTACAAAACTCAGGGGACTCAGCCCGAAACAACTTTCAGATATTTAAAATAGGGTGATGAACTAAATTAAACAATAAACAGGTATAAATCGAGGCCGAGGATATGCTTTCTATCATAACAGTATGAGGATATAAGTAAAATACCCATGTGGGTCCAAACAGTATGGCACAAGGCCCCAAACATGGCATTCAGCCCAAGTAAACAGAATCATTTCTAAAACACATAGGTATCATATTGAGTTTATCAAAATATGCAACTCTACAATTGCTACGGGACGGACCAAGTCACAATCCCTACTGGTTCATGCCCGTCACCTGCATATGCGTCACCTCATTTATCAGAATAGTACGAAATTCCAGGGTTTCATACCCTCAGGTCTAGATTTACTATCTTTACTTATCTCAAACCGGACGAAAATCTACTCCGTGATGCCCTTTCCGCTTGACTCGGCCACAAATTGCCCCGAATCTATCCAAAATCAGTATCATATCATTAATACATGCTAAAGGAACAAAACCCACGCGAAAACTATCAAATTAAACCAAAATTCCCAAAATTGGCCAAACCTGACCCCTGGGCCCACGTCTCGGAATCTGATAAAAATTACAAAACTAGATCCTTATCCTCTAACGAGTCCATACATACTGAATTTACCGAAATCTAACTTCGTTTGACCCCTCAATCACCCAAATTTAACTCTCAAGTTCCAAGCCTAATTCCCCAATTTACACCCCTAATTTTCACAAATTTCATGCTTAATCAACTGAAAATCACCATAGAATCGAGTTTTAGGTTCAAAACCATTACCTCAACGTGATTCCCATTGAATCCCTCTTCAAAATCCCTCAAGTGCTTCAATCCCAACTTTAAAAATGGTGGAAATGGGATAAAATTCGCGAAGGGTTTAATTTATACCTTCTGCCCAGTTACTCCGCATCTGCGATCCATACACTGCATCTGCGGTCTCCGCATCTGCGGAAATGACTTACTAAGCCCGCTCCGCATTTGCGATCTCCACTTCGCACCTTTGGGCTCGCAGGTGCGCTCATCCCCTCGCATCTGTGACTAGAGCCCCATGCTCCCTTCCCTGCACTTGCGACACTTCACCTCACCAGCGACGCTCGCACATGCGGTTCCTAATCTGGAGGTGCGGGAATAGCAGAACAGCAGCACCAACTGTATTTTCTCAAGTTCAAACTCCCCGATAACCATCTGAACTCAACCCGAGCCCCTAGGGACCTCAAACCAATAATACCAACAAGTCATACACCAACATAAGAACTTAATCGAACCTTCAGAACACTCAAAACAACATCAAAACACCAAATTACCCTCGGATTCTAGCCTAAGAACTTCTAAGCTTCCAAATTCCGCCAACGATGCCGAAACATACCAAACCTCATCCGAATGACCTGAAATTTTTCACACACATCCCAAACGACACTACAAACCTATTCCAACTTCGGGAATTCCATTCCGACCTCGATATCTAATTTTTCACTGCCGACAGGAAATTGCCAAAAATCCAATTTCGTCAATTCAAGCCTAGTTCTACCACGGATCTCCGAATAACATTCTGAACCCACTCCTAAGTCCAAAATCACCTAACGAAGCTATCCGAACCATAAAACCCTGAGATGCCCATAAGTCAACTTCCGATTGACTTTTCCAACTAAATAACTAACTTAAGAGACTAAGTGTCTCATTTCTCTCCAAAATCACTCTGAATCCGAGCAAATCGACCCGACACAACATAATAGAGATGAACCACGTATAATTAAGCAGAAATGGGGGAAACGGGGCTAAAACTCTCGGAACGACCGATCGGGTCGTTACACTTGGTATCAACAAAGTCAAACATTGGTTAATTCCTTAAAGTCATTAAACCCTTAAACTTTCAAATTTTGACGAAAAGAGATAGCACGAGCTAGGTACCTCCAAATCCGATTCCAGGCATACGCCCAGGTCCCAAATTACGATACGGACCCATCGGGACCGTTAAAATACGAATTCGGGTCCATTTTGCAAAAAACATTGACCGATGTCAACTCTAATAGACTTTTTAGGCAAATTCATATTTTATCAGTTTTTGACACAAAAAGCCTCCCGGAAAAACATCCGGGCTGCACACGCAAATTGAGGAAGACTTAAAGAAGCTATCGGAGGCTTCGAAACACAGATTTAAGGTTTAAAACTCTAGATGACCTATCGGGTCATCACATAAATATATGGAACACATGAGTGCAAAAAAGACAAAGTCATTGGAATTTTGGCATGGCGTGACAACGTACTCACACAATTAGCAAAACGTAGCCCTAGTTATAGATATTGGGACCAAGTAGACCATACATGTATATCAAAATGTATATCACAATTTTATTTTCCTTCTTTTTTATATATAAAAATATATATTAAAGTTTTAGTTTCCTTCTTTATTATCTAAACTATTAAATGATAAAAAGAATTATTTAAAATTTACTTTCATCTCTATATTAATGTATATCATAACGAAAATAGTTGTATTATTTATAGGCAGAATGGCCGAAATGACACATATACTGGTGCCACTTTGTCATGTCGGTCCTCCTACTTCACTTTTTTTCATCAAGACACTTTAACTTGTTCGAAGTGGGTGTTAATCACGCGGATAATGAGCTTGAATATGAAAATTTTGAACCAGAAATAATTAAAATAAGAAGAAAAAAATCATTAAAATAAGAATGAACCCCCCCCCCCCTCCCCCTCCTCTTTTTCGTTCCCCCTGTACGCTTCTTCTTCCCCACTACCCTCCCCCCCCCAAAAAAAATACAAAGAAAAGTAATCCAATCCCTGAAAATCCCTTACTAAGAGTGGCCAATTCCTCTATCAAATATTAATTTTCTTCTGTATTCATTTAATTTTGACATTTCCTAGTCGTGGAACCCCTAACCCAGCTTCTTCTTTCTCTCCTCCTCCTTCTGGTTATCTGCCTAATTAAAAGTTACCTAAATCACTATTCATCGACGGAATAGTGAGACGGAGAAGGGGGATGAGAATGGAGAAGGGATATGAGATGGATAAGGAAGAAGAAATTTGTGAATTTGCGAGAAGAGAGATAAGATGGGGGCATTGATTTTCTTTTTCTTTTTCTTTAAGTAAATGGTATATAATAATTGTTTTTAGTAGATAAATATAAAAATGATGCGGAATATGATGTGTCATCCACGTCAAGCAAGTGAGATACACACACGGTCATAGGGGTTGAAAATATAGATTTTGAACAAGTTAAAATGTCTGGATGAAAAAAAGTGAAGTAGGACCAGCATGACAAAGTGACACAAGTATAGGTGTCATTTAGGTCATTCTGCCTTATTTATATATCACTGTGTATAACACATCAAATAATGTGTATACAAAATATATATTACAAGTTTAGTTTTTTCTTCGTGTATATCAAAATGTATATCATTTTTTTTTTGTATATTAAAATGTAAATAAACGATTGTTTATTTCCTTTGTATATATCAGTGTACAACACCTAATTTCTTATGGATATACACAAATATATTTGCTAGAGATATATTGATATACAAAATGATAGTTAGAATTATTTTCTTAATCAAAGGAAAAGAAGAAGAAAAATGAATGAAGTTCTATCCAAGGACAATTTTAGGGATATATATATATATATATATATATATATATATATATATATCATGAAACCTACAAATATGGTGTTCTAAATTCATGGAATGCAAAAAAAAAGCTTTTTTTTTTTTTTGAAATGGCACTTTAATACTCTATTCTAGCACCGGAACCTAATGGAGAAAAGCAAACCTCCATCCAAAATTCGATGTCGCAATAGTAACGATCAACAACCCCTCCTTTACCTTTTTTTTTCTTTTGCTATCGATACATTGGAATTTGGATGTATCATGTGGTTTAAGTCCATTTTAAATACTTTTACAGACTCAACAATTCAGGAAAAACAAATTAGATCTCGTTTGAATCACTCGGGGATCTCTTGCTATATTTGTGCTTTTGTTCTAACATGTTAATAACTATTCTAATACTCCCTCCATTTCAAATTAGATGAGTTACTTTCCTTTTCAGTTTGTTGTAAAATAAATGACTCATTTCTAAATTTGAAAATAATTCAACTTTAAACTCTTCATTTTACCCTTAATGAGAAGCTTTTATAATCACAAAAATGACATGATCTCACAAAATTTTTACCCCTTAAACTTTTAAGACCACAAGTTTTAAAGTCTTTTTTTTTTTAATACTTTGTACCGAGTCAAACTACCTCATCTAAATTGAAACGGAGAAAGTACTATCTTATAAATGCTCGTCGCTGCAACAGAAGTCAAAATTTTAATTCATCGAGAGCTGAGAGACAGAAGAAGAAATATGGGGAGAGAGAGGAAGAAGGAGACGGCAAAGAGAGGTAGAGGGGGGTTAAGGGGAGAGAATAAATAGAGATGTAGGTTTTTCGGGAATTTGGCTATACAATGCCAATTTTGGAGGGCTGCCTTTGTCAAATGTAATTTAAGGCCAAAAATGTACCGTAAAAGTTGCATGGGGCGCCATATATGGTCGCCTCCTTTTAGCTTATACATATTTTGTTATTCCATTTGCATCCGTACCCAATTTTTTTGTTAAAAGCATTTTAAAAAAATGATTTTTTCCTTCAGGACTATTGACCAAACTGTAGATTGCAGGACAAAACTTCAGCATGTTTTGGCATGAAATTTTTGCAAATGAACTAAATAACTTAAGCATGTTTAGTCTGAAGTTTTAGTAAATGAACTAAATAACTTCAGCATGCATTATAAAAAACTCATCATTAGAAAATTACATACTGCAAGACAAAAACTTAAGCATGTTTAGTCTGAAGTTTTCACAATTAAACTAAATAACTTCATCATGTTTAAACTGAAGTTTTAGCAAATGAACTAAATAATTTCAACACTCATGACAAAACTATAGACTCCATGTTAAATAACTTCAGCATGCATTAGCATGAAGTTTTAGCTTCAATTAAAACAACTTCATGCTATATTAGCATGCATCTTTAGCTTCAATATGAAACAACTTCGTGCTACATTAGCATGAAGTTTCTAGTTTTTTGATAAAGCTGCCGAGAGGAGAGGTGATTTTGTTTCATGAATGAGGTTGCAGATCACGCGATTTATCAGGGATGTAAGTGTTATATTATTACGGATTTTTTGTGAACTGGCTATCAAATCAATAATTTTTAAAAATAGAGTACAGGTTAAAAGGTGACACAAATATAGGGTGCGGCTGCCAATCCTCCACATGTACCGATTCATATTATAAGTTGTTACGTGGTGCCAATTTCTGTAATTTTTACTAACTAAATTTAGCAATCAAGTCAATCCTCTATGGCATTAACTCCAATCAGATATTGCGGTAAAGCAATGACAGAAGAAGCAAAAACCACAGAGATGTTATTCTGAAGGGCTGTTTTGTTACTGTAGACTTTCACCTGTTTAAGTTTCATAGAAGTAAAATCAGGCTCTTCCCATATACAAGCCTATGAAGCTGTCTTAAGACTTCACAAATAATTTATAAAACGTTTCAGAAGAAAATTTAGTTTTAGATTAGTGGACAGTAATCAACAATTTGCAAGAACTGCATATTCTACTTCATTTTTTACTTTCGTCATACATAAAATTTAACTATGGTTCATCAAAGACAGCAACAAAAAGGAAAATGTCAACTGAACATCGTATATCTAGAATAATTATGGTCCCAAATAAACAGACCAACGCCTAGTACTCCCTCTTCTTCTCTTCTGCAGAGTTCCAACTATGTCCAGAAAGAAAGGGGGGGGGGGGGGGGGGGGGGGGGGGGGGGGGGAGTGACCATACCCAAGGGAATGCCGTTAGAAATGGCACAAATATTAATAGTTATCAACATGCACGAATTTGTGACGTCTCGTCAGCCACTGACGATTGACTTGGGATGGGACCTGTTTTCTAGCACAAAATTCAAATTTATAGAACACGATGCACCATGTTATTGCTACTCCCTTTTAGAAAAGAATATACATACAAACGACGTTCATTGCCTCTTCCCAACTCTCTGATGAACCTCTGGTACACATTCAAAGCCAGCTGCAGAACGAACTCCAAACAAAAGAATGATGTTGATAATAATCCTCAAATGACAGAACTCCTCTTTTTTAAGACACATCTACAGCAATACGACACTGATGAGCTGCAGACAATTAATGCAAGCATTGGGATCACAAAAAGTAATCAGGAGTCTTCCTTGTGGTGTCAGGCTCTATCTGCCGCGGAGCTGGGTCAAACTGAAGGAAATTCTGCTCCATGTTTTCGCCTATTTCTAGAATTGCAGCCATGTTGCCACACCGGTAACAATAGTTTGGAGCACTAAATACTGTCACAACATTCTTATCCTGTTGAAAATATAACAAATAGCATGTCAAATACAAAGTAATAACTAAAAAGCAGCAATTCAACTTTTGTAGACATACATAGGTCTTTCTTTTAAAAAATTTAGTAGTTTGGTTAGTGGGGTTCACGAACCTGACACCAATTAAAACCCTCCATGACAAGTTGATGGGCTCTAGAAATCAGAGTAAGCCCATTGGTGTGGTTGAACTGAGATGCTATATCCTGTCCAAAGGTGTAACCAGCTCCTCGGGGTGATATTCCCCAACCACAACGATCATCTGGATCAGACCACAGGAGATCACACATTGGTCCTTCATGCGGAACCTGATAATCACAGTAGGACTTAACTGATGAGGATCAGCAATGCTAATGTGCATAGAACAAAAATCATGAAACATTAGGAACAATGGAAACCACTGGGCCACCGGACCACATGCTCAAGAATCACACGACTATCTTTCTATTCAATTCTCAGTCCTTAATTTGATTTTGTAGATCTATTGAATTTACCGTTAACTGATGCACATAGCACATGTAAACAGGAACATGTCGCTTTTGATTAATACAATTATACCCTAATAAAGAACTTACTGTAAACTATAGCAATGGGCTGAACCATCAATGGATATTAATTTTTTAAAACATAAAACTTTCGACCGAAAATATAGATCATACTTAGCTATGGTTGGCATGAGATGGAGCAAGCAGAAAAGACATTAGTATCTCAAAAGAAAGCAGTGTATTATCATAGCATAAAAACTTTAAGCACACAAAATACAATACCTCTTGTATACGGTCCAATGATCGTATATTATCCAGCGTATCCAGAGAAGGCGAGAGTCCTCCATGTAAACAGAATATCTAAATCAAAAAGAAGAGTTAAGCTTGAAATTTATTCAGCACTTCTCTTGAAATGAAAAGACAGTGAAGTAACAGCTCAAACCTGACTCTCTATTAGTGCTGTCAGTGGTAGATAATCAAAAAGATCAGTGAAGTACTTCCAAACATTGGCATTTCCGTACTTCCTCAAGCATTCATCATAAAAGCCATACCTGTCATGAAAAGAGGCATCTCAATAACACGGACTCAGAATTGAACTGCAGTCATAGTCTTGCAGCCTTGGTAGACTGTATATGGACGATGAATTGCAAAAGTAATTCCTCCTAGCGAACTGCCTATAGATATATGTTTTGATAACCAACTGTCATTTGTCTTCTTTTTTTTCTTTCTTTGGATCAGTCCGTCAAATGTTATACATCTATCTGGTGGTTTAAAAAGAAGCTTTAGCCAGATAAATTTGGCAAGGTACAAACAGGAAGTGTTTAATTCTAGACCTTAAACTAGCTCCTCAATGCCTTTCGCCACTGTTTTTCTTAGAAGGCATGAAGTCTTGCCTGGACAAACTTAGCAATCATACTCTAAGGAAGAAAATAATGAGTGGGAAGACAATGTCATTTTAGAAGCTTGGATGTTGAAAAGGGTAAAATTGGATTTATTAAAAGGACAAAGTATCACATGCTACCTGCTCACTCCAAAACCACTACCCCAGCATAAAGAACAAACAAAGAAGGCAGAGAACTATCAGTTAATACATCGAAATCATGTTATCAAACTGGAAGCACAAGAAAAGGATGAATGTGGAAGGAAATCTACCACAAAAGGAAAGAATATTTTGGAGGATAAATGTTTCTTAATCTTATTAATAAGAGCAGCACTAAGATTGAGCTGTGATATGTACATCCAAAATGCAAAAATATAATCCCTTCTAATCCTGTAGGAATTAAATCTTACAATGTTTCAGCCTCATGTATAAAGTCCATTTTACACCAGAATATAAGCAGAAGTATACAATTAAACCTGATCCAAAAAATGGAGTCAGCTTTATATATGAAACCCTCAGATTCTTTTCTTTATAATGGGTCCTGCATTGGGATGGAGGCTGAATGTTTTATGGAGAAAAATAGAATAAAAGAAATAACTTCGATACAAGGATGCGGTGGTTACTTTCTGATCAGTTCATGAGATATTTTTACTAAAAATCCTTGGTATAGTTGATACCATAGGTTTAATCCATCTGATCAACTCAACCCATTGCAGTTCCAAGATCGGGAGATGAACCAGTATCTTTTTGAAGAAGATGGGAAAGCCATTATGCAATCCTCTATAAAATACTGCTTCCTTGTCATTGACATATTACCTTTAAATAAGACTTTCAAAATACTAATAAAGCACATCTCTTGTTTTCCTGCTCTCAAGTCAGACCCCCTTCTTTACCTCTAGTTATAGCTCCTCTAATTGCCGATATATTGCTGATCTAGTCCAGATCTAAGACAACCATGGTGTAGTTATCCGTTCATTCAACAAGATACTCAACCTAGGGATTCCTTAAAAGCAGAAAGGTTTTATACTTGTCCCAGAACATGTCTGTGGGAGAGAGTTTATCACTGCTTGTAAATTCTAAATAGAATGAACACTCAATAGATCTCCATCCCAACTCAGGTTCTCCTCTATTTATTCTTTTTCTTTCTTCTGACTTCTGAGGAGGAGATAAGAAGTGGGAGAAGACCACATTCAACAACAACAAAACACACACACACACACGCACACACGACACATATCAGTAAGACCACGCCCAAAACAAGGACATTTGACAAAACAGAAGTCAAGATTCAAAGTTCCAGATCTCATTTAAGGCACGAGCAAAAAGGAAATAATGAAGTCACTTCTAAAAGACACGATAATAAGATAGTTCCGCGAACTGAACCGTTTTCAAAATAAAACTACCCTGATATCTTACACGACGGCTGAAACAATAACAAACTGAAACACATGTACCAACCTATCAATCATCAAATGATGCAGGAAAGATTATTTCCCTCCAGTATGTCAACTTATAGAGTTAAAACCGTCAACTATCAACTAAGTGCATAACACCCCTAAAGTAAACTAAGATAATAGCTCTGATATACATGTTTTCAGCTTTCTAGATACAGTGGCATCATTGCCGATAAAAGTCCTTCTACTTATGTCCTTTTTGACCAGGTAGAGTGTGAAGCAGCTGAGCTTCAAAGTACAAAGAGACGAGGAAAGAAGATAAGAAGCTGCGTGTGTAGCCAACCGTATCCTCACACTAGATCATCTAGTGCAACCGAAAAGTTAACTTTTCAATATGCCATTTTATGCACCTCAAAAATGAATATAATAATCAGGATCAAAAGAGTAAATGACTTACACTTGAGTGATTTGCCGGCTTTCATGGTTTCCCCTAAGAATCGTGATTCTATCTCTATAACGGACCTTCAGAGCAACCAAGAGTGTCACAGTCTCGACTGAGTAGTATCCACGGTCTGCATTTATTGAAACACTATTAATGATAGATGTGAATAATGCATCCATTGAAGAGCCTATTAATAATAGATGTTTATACCAATATAATTTTCTCGCTGAAGCGTGAATGCGAATATACTTGTCCAACAGGGGAACCGATAATGCTAATATCAAGAAACAAAAGTAAAGAATGGGAAGATGATCACATAGCTGTAGAAAAAGTAACAAGAAATTAGAAATAGTAGATGCTGTTGTGGCTAATGTAATGTGCAATTGCAACCTTAAGACGACGGAACATATCTCAAATCCAAAAGCATTATAAATAAAAAAAGAAAAGAAAACTTTCAAAAGCCTTTGTCCTAAAATTATGAAAGTAGAAAGGGAAATATCCCAATTTTTTATAAAACTAAAGCAACCCTGCAGTTTATGGATCCATATATTGACATGTATACTTTATCAAGACGTATAAAGTTAGAGTTCAGGGAACAAAGCAACTTTGGCAGTATTCTCGATTAAAATTAAGATAAATAGTACGATAAGACTGCAGAATTCTGATGCATAATTGAAATTGGTATGTTAAATTTCTTACTGAAAGAGAACAAAGTCAAGACTTTTAATGAGTATTTCAACGAACAGAGAAAATTATGTGAAAAAGGATGTCCAGAAAGACAAATCCCACAGCTAATAGATTCTAGTGGCTTATTTCTCTAACTTACGACTCTGAGAAAAGAATATCCAACAACCGATATGCTTACTTTCAGGAATAACCTGCACTCACACTTATAAAAGGCTTCCCAAAAAGAACAATATCTACATAGATGACAAGCAACTAATTGTCAGGTAATGAAAGCATAACTCCTAACTCATTTCAGCCATCATCTTTATGATGGGCCAAATTTTTTCACGCCTAACCTAGGGCAAGTGCCCAGAGGATGTAATAAAACTTTGACCAATTCAGACATCTTAAGCTATTGAAATTCGCGTAACGGAGAGAAAAATCTTCCATATTCACCTCCTATCAAGGCTGGTGTCTTACTTTGTCAAGTTTCCAACCACCAGCACATTATAAATTTGCATCTCAATAATGATTATCAGTAAAGTCCCACCATTTGTTATCAAACAACATGTGTAAGAATATATATTGCCTAAACAAGGAACCGCACATGAAAGTAACTCTGCCATAAATGAATGGCATCATAAACATTTATGTCCTGAATGATTGAGCAATGAAATGCGGAATTTGCACCCTTATATAAGGCAGAATCATTTGTCAGACTGTTCACACTTGAAACAAACTACAGATATTCAGCGTAAAAGCTACACATCACACTCTATACAATGTTGACACCTAGACCATCCTTCAAGAGATACTAACACTAGCGCTGTTTGTATTTGCACTTTTAATAATCGTGATGCCAAATTGACGAGCAATGTAGATATAGCATAATAGTGTCGAGGAGGCAAAAAACACTAGGTAATTTCTTCCCACATAATCCTTGGTGGCAGAGTTAACCTACCCTACCTAATACTTGTGCCGGTTGGAGGTGGCAGGTACCCGATAGAATAGTCAAGGTGGCAAAAGCTGCCCAGACACCAACATCATAACCAAAAAAAAAAAGATACAGTTCAAATGTAATGTATCCTCTAAATAAATGGGTACAGAGAAGTCATATATAGCTGAGCCTAACGAGTTTAGTATCGATATATAACCAAGCCCGAACTTTTACAATTGAACACAAAATTCACAGCCCTCATAAATTCCAAAAACATAAAATCTCCGAAAATTCAAAAAAACACAAAATCTCAAAAAACTCACCAACATAATCGCCCATGAAGAGATAATTGGTATCGGGAGCATTTCCGCCAATCCGAAAAAGCTCGATGAGATCGTAGAACTGTCCATGAATATCACCGCAAACAGTGACTGGACATTTCACCGGCTGCACATTCCATTCCTCCACAAGTATAGCCCTCGCTTGATCACACAGTATCTTCACCTCCGCTTCAGCCAGCGGCTTACACTCAATCAACTGCTCGATCTGCCGATCTACATCTGCGTTCGACGGCATTTTCCTCGCCGATCTGCAAATTCCTGGCTTGATCAATTCAGCAGTCGTCAACCGAAGATCAAACGGAAAATATTAATAAAATTGAATTTACGTACCGTAGATTAAATTTAAGCTGAAAACAATTCAAAAATTACAGCCGATTTAGCATCGGGAATATGTAGAATTAGGGTTTCAATCACCCAACTATCTCCTATTTCTGATATTTGTCTCCATTCATATAAATTTCTTTTTTTTTTCTTCCTAAATTCTCTTTGAAAATGTAACAAAAGGTTTTGTAATTAGAATTATTTTTTGTGTGTACGATTTATTTTTATATGTTTGTCTCTATATAAAACTGTTGTATCTATGTGTCTGTGTGTGAGAGAGGTGAAAATGGAAAAATTGAAAATCAGAAATGGAATGTAAAATGAAATTCAAATGACGCGAAATGAAATGGAAATGCACGTCACTTTTGGGAGAAAGGACATTCATTTCCGGTGGCTCCCCCAGGTCCAAATATAAGACCACTGGTGACACGCGTCAGCTAGTGAATCGCTTATACATTTTTTATTCACATTCATTATTTGGGAAAATTTAAAGGGATCACTGATGTTTAAGGGCGTAGACAATAAAATTGAGTCCAGAAAATCAAGACCGAAATATATTGCAATAATAAATTATATCGAGAAAATAAAATTAAGACCGAAATATATTGCAACAATCGTAGTATTTTATTTCAAACAATATGAGTGTACAATCTCTATGAATCATCTCATTCTTCTTTTCCAATGTTAATTCAAGGGTCTTTGAGCTTCATCTTGAATATGTAGTTGTTGTCACGAACGATGATCTTGAATTCAACTAGCACGAACTTTGATGTGAACTCGTACTCCTTGAACTCGATTTGTTCTTCGTTCTTGATTGCTTGAACTCGATTTGTTCTTCGAACAATGAAAGAAATAACTGATTAGTCTTTCTACTGTAGGTATTATTTTTTTCTTTCAAAAAATAATAAAGAAAGAATCATGGTAACCATTCGAGCTGACGAAATTAGTAATATTATCCGTGAACGTATTGAACAATATAATAGAGAAGTAAAGATTGTAAATACCAGTACCGTACTTCAAGTAGGCGACGGCATTGCTCGTATTCACGGTCTTGATGAAGTAATGGCGGGTGAATTAGTCGAATTTGATTGAGCTTGAAATTGATTGCTTGAACTCACCTTGATTGCATGATGCTTGAAACTTGTGGAAGAATTTGCAGCGTTTGATAGGGGTGGGCATAAAATCCGGAAACCGAATTCCGAACCGAATTAATTTGGTATTTCGTTTTCTGTTTATTCGGTATTTCGGTTTATTTCGGTACACGGTATTTCGTAGTTCGGTACGGTATACTATATTGGATTTTTAATATTTCGGTATACCAAAAAATCGAAATAGTTTAGTCCAAGCCCAACTTTATTTTTATTTTTTAGCCCAATAACTTTAAACTCACACCCCAAGAATCCAAAACCCCTAATTCCCTAATCCCTTAGCTTTAGGCTTAGTCGCTTTGAGGCAAACAAGAATTTCATAAAACCTCGAGGCTTTTATCTTGCCTATGATTTTTGAAATATGTGGTGATTATTGTAAAATATGGGTTTCAAAGTCAAATATTCTAGTTCAAGGGTCTTAGGGGTGCTCGTTAGAATCCAATTTTATGTCTTTACTTAGGACTTGCTACATTTTTTCTAACAGATTTGTCCAAGTTATTTAACTATTTTAAATTAGTCTACAATAAAGCCTAGATTTGACTCGAATTTTACATGTTTAAAACTATCAGCGGTTTCTCAATCATGAATGCAGATTTTCTCTCATCTACTGTTGTAATCATCCTTTCTACTTCTATCCAAAACACACAAAAACATTGAGTTCTCTTGTTTCCACATGTTTCTTTATTTGTTGTACATTATTTATTTGGTTGATCATCAGAGATGTACTAAGAAGAAAGCCGAAACCAAAATCGTACCGAACCAAACAAGAAAATATTGAACCGTATCGAACTATTTTGGTATGGTATTTGGTATGCACAATTGATATACCGAATACCGAATTACTGAACTGTAATTCATAAATACCGTACCAAAGTACCAAACACCCACCCCTAGCGTTTGATCTACGAGCTCTTTCTTGCTTCTTGTTATAACGTCTGGTCCCTTTTTTGAGTTATGAAGACCCTTATTTATAGTTGTGGAAGAGAAGAATTGTGATGAGAACAAACTCTTTTCGACCAATCAGATTGAAGCGTGATAAAGCTGCATTTGATTGGCCAGAACATGTCACTTGCACATGTGGCGCAATTTCATTGGCCATTCAATTTGACTTGGCATGCTTTGTCATTTTGATGCATGGCATGATCCCATTGGCTCTTTCGTTTGACTTGGTATGCCACGTCATTTGATATTAGGCACCGAACTGGGCCTTTAGGAAGATGCTAGCCCAACAATATATATTAAACTCAAAATAATTAATCCAATTATATTATCTCATAATATTTATTTGGACTAATATAACTTGAATTTAAAATATAATCCAAACTATTTTATGGATTTAATTTTAATAAAATTTATACGCCTACAAATACCCCTACTTTAAGATTTGTTGCACTTCCAAGACGAGGCTTAAAATATAATATCTTTCTTTCCAAGATCCTTTTGTTGGTCCATGCACTACATCATAGTAATTATTTCCAAGAGTAGTGTGACATAACTTTGTCAAGTAAGCTTGCACGAGTATCCTTGCTTTTTCATGGGGATATACTGCCAAAAGAACCATTTAAGAGTTTCTTGGACTTCCTTAGCTATATTGTTTAACCAAGAAGAGATTTTTTTTCTCAAATGTCTGACATTTTTCATTCAAAAAATTAAAATACAATACTAAGTACTCTATTCGTGTGAATACCATGAAGTATTTAATCATGGAGTGATTTTTCATGTGGAAAATTTAATGGCCACAAACAAAGTGGAGTACTACTTTTCCATGAAGTCACGTGGGCCTCCACAAATTCTTTGACCATTTTGACTAAAATAAGCACTTCATCCTTTCTGTTGAACTAGGATACCTGATCCTTAAAACTACCACAGTTTGTATCACATTAGGACTTAAAGCACCTTCACTATTTATTTATAAATAGGGATCCGGTGGAAGGCTTAGAGCCCAGAAACTGTGTTACAAGAGGGTTTGAATATGCCTTTCACGTTTGGAAGAGTTGAAGGTAATTTCTTCTTCTTGTCTTTTCAATTTTCGTTACCCTTTTACATCCAGTACATATTGTGGTATAAAATTAATATATTGCTGTAAAAAAGTCCAAATCATGGTCTGTTTGATTCTTTACAAGTTAGATTTTTAGCTCTAGAACAATCTAAAATTTAGAATTAGAATCTTCGCGGATCACCCTGGTTGATTTTTCGAAGTTAGCCTTAATTTCTGTCATGCTCATATTTTCAGATTTGTGCCACTTTGCCAAAAGTTTTATATCTTGATTTATCATATAGTAGAGTTCAAGATCTTTAACATACCCGAAATTTAGAATTAAAAACTTTCAAATCATTCTAGATGATTTTTTAAAGTCGGCGTTACATTCTAACGCGCCAACAATTTCAGTTTATCGCGGCCTCACCAAAACATTTGTATCTCGATGTTAGAATGCCGGAATTGAAAACCGTTTTAATTGCTAGAAACTAGACTCGGGGAGCTTCGTTCTCACCAAAAATCATGGCCCTAATCATGCCAATTATTCTACGCAACACTTCAAACTCAATTTTTGAATCTGATACGCCTTGGCGAGTAACTATCTTTCTTGTACTTGTATATTTTTTTTGCTGCCTTCTTTGTTTTTGTAGGCAATGGAGATATCTTCGTCAACAAGGTTAGACGCCCATATAAGGAAAAATTTGTGCAACAAATAGAAGGACAAATCTTCAACAACATATGGGAGGACAAGTCCATGGCGGCATATGGAAGGAAAAATCTATGACATCATATATGGAAGGACAAATCCATGTCAATATAGAAGTATCAAATCCATGACAACATATAGAAGTATCAAATTCATGACAACATATAGAAGTATCAAATCCATGACAACATTGTTTAACCAAATAATTAGATCATTTGATCAAAGCTATTTTTAGGATGAACACGGGATTCTGATAATCAAGGAAATAATGATGATTACGAATGAGTAAGTAAATAGACAGTAATAAGATGCACGGAAAAGTAAAGTGTATTATGTTCGCAGTGCGGATGCCCTTTACAAGTTATATTTTATTCCCTTATATAGGGAATTCCTTAATATAACGTCTACCTCTTGCAATGATCGCTCATTAATGACTAATTATTACATTAATGTAACGTTACAAAGAATATTTGTAACTGTTGTGTGAAGGTTGTGTAACGTGTGGATCATTAATTGAAGATCTCTGAATCTGCCCTAGATCTGTCCGGATTCATTCTGACCATGTCTCTTCCTTGTTTCAATCAGGTTGAGTTTCTCGTAAATGATTACCCTATAGGTGTATTGTGTTGTCCCTCTTTGGACCGTACCTCTATATAGAAGCCTGTCCAGTTGTCATGTTTTCATTGCTCCACGTAACTGGTTGAATCATCAAGTCTTATTACACGTGTGATGCTCTTTTTTACCAATACAGATAGTCCATCCACTTACCATTTATTTATCAATTAATATTTGGTAAGTGGATATGCATTTATGGCGGGAATATTTTGCCGCCGCTTTACTCGAAACATTGCATCCTTCTCTGAATATAAGCGTCACTTGTCACTTCCATTTAATGCTCAACGTGTCACCTCCGAGTTGGTTCTGCAATTACTCGGCGCCTTTTAGGGCTTTTTGCGGCTGCATCAGTCACGAAGTGACACCTTTAATTATGACTTTCACATCATTATTTTTTCCCTTTTTGATGGTTGTCTTCGAGTATAAATACCCCTTTTCTTTTCTTTATTTTCACAAAAAACTTCTAACTTTCATTCTTTATTTGTAAAGAACTTTTTTCCTTGTCTTTGTAAATATGTCTTCTTCGAACCAGCCTAATGGAGTGATAAACGTTGAGGATTTGACTCCTTATTCTGTTCCAACGTGGAGCCGTAGAGGTGGTAGGTTGAGGAGTTTAGGTTATACTCCTTCAAGGGGTTCTTCCTCTTCCCAGATTACTTACCCTCCTTCTTCTAGGTCTTTAACTTCTCCGAGAGCTAGGGCTTCCAGATCTTTGTCTAGAGGTAGAGAACATCACGAACCTTTACGCGAACCCCGGGTCGATGAAATCATACCTGCTGAGTTTACCTTCGCTAGGGATAATCAGGTTCTTAGAGATCAGTCGTCATCTCTTGATAGTGCTGATAAGTACCCTACCCTGATCACCGAAGGTTTAATTTCTCTTGTTCGCAGAGACTATTTTTGGAAGTCTGATTTTCCTGTCATAGTTCCAAATGGAAATCAAAGAATAACGTCTTACAAGACGGGGTATTCTTTTGTTTATACCTACCCTTTTACCTTAGGGTTTAGACCTCCCATCGATCTAGCTATCATCGAATTCTGTCGTTTTTTCGAAATTTGCTTGGGACAAGTCGGTCCTATTGTATGGCGAGTTGTTGCATATCTCAGATGTTTAGCTACTTTAGCTTCAGTCCCCTTCACCTTTAATCATCTTATTCACCTTTATTCCCCGATGTTGTTTCGTCAAGGGATTTTTACTCTGGCTTCCAGGAGTAAAAGAGTGTTGGTGACCCCTGACGATGATAAGGATAGAGGTTGGTATCTTCGGTACGTTGTTGTGCCTACTGCTGGTTTAGTAGGTGAAGAAAATCTTCCCTTCCCTGAGAAGTGAAATCGTGCACGTGAGTACATTTAAGCTCACATTCCTTGCTTTTTTGTTTTAGATGTTTTATTAACACCGTAGTTGTTTCTTCTTTTTTTGCAGCAATCATGGGTACTGTCGAGAATGTCTCCGGTATCCGTGATTGGGTAGAAAAACTTTTGTCAATTGCTCCATTGGAAGAAAGGTCTTCGAAGTACTTCTCCGGGAAGTACGGTTGGAAAGTGAAAACTCATGGTAAGTAAAGCTTTTATTTCTGCTTCTTTCCTTGCTCGAGCATTTTTTTTGTTGTTTTACCATTTTTCTTTTGATAGGGTTTCCCGCTCGTGGGATGTCTGCTGCATCCGTTCCCAAATTGTCCCTGGCTCAGGCCCAGGAAATCATTTCATGCTCTTCTTCTTCGAAGAGAAAGGTGTCAAGGACCTCAAAAGAAGAAGGGGAAGAGGAGGGAACTTTGGTCGATAGGTCGCGCAGAAGGAAGGTGATCTTAGACGAAGAGTCTACACCTGTGGTTGTGCCTTCCGTGCCTGAAATTGGATTTCTGCCTCCGAGGATGCTACCCCTTCTCCCGTGCGTTATTCTGTTGATCATTTGTTTCGTGAAGGCTTTGGTCTCGTAGGTGATGAAGCTCTCTTGGTTGTTTTCCCCCCTTCTTTTAGAGAACTCCCCTCTACTGCTCCAATTACTTCTCCTGCTTCCGTGGCTACTCCTGTTCCTATTACTGCTCTTGCTCCCGTGTCTTTTTCGGCTCCTCAGGCTTCCTTGCTCATGGCTCCTACATCTTTGCCTGCTTCCGTGCCTTCTGTTAGAGAAGTAGGGTCTTCCAGCAGGGAGATGAGGCAGGTACTGATAGAAGTTCCAGTTGATGGGAGTCTCTTTAAAAAGTCTGGCCAGCCTGATGTGTGGCTGAAACCATTGATAGGAACGACTGAGAGAGCCAAGCTAGATAGCCATAGTTCCCTTACATGGGCTAATGAGATCGTGCATACTTCTTTAAAGGTAGAGTGCATTTTCTTGCATTTCATTCTTGTACATGTCTTTACCATATCTAATTGGTTTTCTTTTTGTAGATCAATCTTATAGGCACAGAGCTTATGAAGAGGGTTTCTAACACGGAGCAGGAAGTGATAGAGTGGCATGATGAAGCAGATAACTGGAAGGGGCAGTATGAAAGCTTAAGGCTCGACATGGAGGCCATAGAAGAAGAAAAATGTACCTTGGAGCAGCAGGTGAGAGTCATGGCGGCAGAGTTGGCAGTAAAGAAGGCTTCTTCTAATCAAGCGGGCAAAGATAAGAACATCCTTGAGTCCTCATTTGCTGAGCAGTTGTCTCGTGCCTTAGAAGAAGTTAGGAGTTTGAAGTCCTTACTAGACCAAAAGGAGGAGTATTCAGGCGAGCTTGTGCAGTCACTTACCCAGACCCAGGAGGATCTCCACAATTCCTTAGATAAAATTCAATTCCTAGAAAGGTCTATCGCATCTTTAAGGGCCTCCAATGATGTTGTTGTGGCTGAGAGGGACAGGCTAAGAGCTGAGGTTATGATACGGGAGAAGGATTACGAAGCTCTTGAAGACGCGGCAGTTGTCAATGTTAGTTGGGCGTACATGAACTCTCGCCTTGACACATTTACTGAAATGATTCGAGAGGATTTCGACCTTAATGCTGAAATTGCAAAAATCAAGGAAGCCACAGAGTAGGCTCAACAAGGTCAGAATCTCTCTTCACCTGAAGGTGAGGCTCCTGCTGTTCAAGTCTCCTCGTCCCAAGTTGCTCCTGCTCCCTCCGCCAGTGAAGAAGTCAACCCCCCTCCTGATGAAGTTTAAGAAGTTTGGTTCCTCTCTTTTTTTCTTTGTCTCAATTGGCGGTTACCCCCAGTCCCATCGGGGGTAAATTTGGATCTCTTAAAGTCCCCAACTGACAACTTAGGGACACCTTAATGTAAAAACTCTATATACGGCTAAGTATAAGTTAATACTTAGTTTCTACTTAGCCGTTTTAATATATTAATGAAAATGTGACTTTTGTTTTCCATTGAGTTTCTGTTTCACTCTTTAAGTCTTTTGCATGCTTTTATTTTCGAGGTTTTAGTTTTACCTCTGAGTTTTGCATATAAAATGCTTTAAATTATCCGCACCTTTTCGTAGTAGGTACGATTTTGTGAAAGAGGGCCCTTTTTTTTTATCAACACTTAATAAAGAAGACGTCTCAACTTCGTAATTGTGTAATAATGCAATAGAGAGATAGGAATTTTTCACATGTTTAGGAATGTTTCTGAAGAAAGTTTTGTTTGAACTTTCACAACATTTTACATATGTTTGATTATCGTCTAAAACTCATGTTGCAACTATTTTCTTTTAACAAGTTTGATATACACTTGTATTTTGTAACTGTTTTTCTTATGTAACAGTTTTTTCGAGTTAATACAAGAGAGTAACTGTTTTTCGTTTGTAACAGTTTTTATAAAAGTAGGGGTCTTCACCCGTAACTGTTTTTGTTGATAACAGTTTTTAATAATCATGAGAAAAATGCTTTTTTCATTCGTAACTACTATATTTGATAACAGTTTTTCGAATAAGTACAAGGATTTTGATATTTCATCCGTAACTGTTTATTTGATAACAGTTTTCTATATGAGTACAGAGATTTTGTAACTGTTTTTAGTGACAACAGTTTTTTGAATGAGTACAAAGATGATGATCTTTTATCCACAACTGTTTTTAGTTACAACAGTTTTCTTTTTGAATAAGTACAAAGATGTGCATTCTTTCCTCGTAGCTACTATTTTGCCTTTTAACCTGAACATTTTTTTTATATCTATGAACATTGTTCGAAGGTTTTTGGATCAGGCTTTGTGTTTTGAGTCTTTGGCTCTTTCGATTTTTCTCGTATCACTTGACTTGTTGGGTAGATGGATCTTCAAGCTCGAGCTTTGACTTTTTGATAGTCTTCTTCGCTTCGTCTTTGCCTTCCATACTGTATAGTCCCCCAAGTGTTTGAGCTTTGAAGAATGAAATCTCGAGCACTTGACTATTCCTTCCTTGTGGTCCTTTTCCTGAAAAGGAAAAACATACGGGACTCGAAGGTATATAGGTTTTAGATGATGACTTCTTAACCCTTTAAAACGTCCATAAGAAAGTGTAACCCTAGATCGGGAATTCAGTTACTTCCTCGTGTCTTTGCAGTTCTAATGTCATCATCTGGTGATGGGTTAGCTTTTTGCCTATCATCTAAAATTGTTAGTAAAATTTTAACTGTACAAAAATAAAATTGAACGTGCGATACCTGACCGGGGGTATTCCTTTTCCTTAGAAGTAATACTTCTTCAAATGGATGGCATTCCAGATTGTTGGTAGGATCCTTCCGTCCATAGCTTCCAATTCGTAGGCACCCTTTTCCAGCTATGCCTCAGACTTTGTAGGGTCCTTCCCAGTTTGGACTTAACTTTCCTGCACCAGCTTCTTTTGTTGATTGAAAGACTTTTTTGAGAACGAAGTCCCCAATCTTGAAGTATCTGAGGTGAGCTTTTTGGTTGTAATAACGCTCTATGACTTGTTTTTGAGCTGCCATTCGTATTAGCGCGACTTCTCTTCTTTGTTCGAGCAAGTCCAGATTAATTCCCAACTCGTCGTTGTTTGCATCCTCCGTGGTTGTTGTAAACCTTATGCTTGGTTCTCCAATCTCTATCGGTAATAAGGCTTCTGAGCCATAGACAAGTGCGAACGGAGTTTCTCCCGTGGTTGTTTTTGAAGGTGTTCTGTAAGCCCATAGTACTGCTGGTAACTCATCGGGCCAATTACCCTTGGCTTTCTCTAGCCGTTTCTTCAGGTTGTTGATGATGACTTTATTTGTCGACACAGCTTGACCATTAGCCACGGGGTGATACGGCGTTGAAGTAATCCGTTTAATTTGCAACTTTCGAAGAATTCTGTGATTTGCGAGCCTATGAACTGTGGGTCATTATCACACACGATTTCCTTAGGTATTCCAAAGCGGCATATTATATTCCTCCATAAGAAGATTTTAACTTCTTTTTCTCGCACCTATTTGAAAGCTTCTGCCTCTACCCATTTCGTAAAATAGTCAGTTAGCACGAGTTGGAACCATACCTTTCCTTTAGCTGCGGGAAGGGGTCCCACTATATCCATGCCCCACTTCATGAACAACCATGGTGATATTATTGGGTGCAATAGTTCCGCCGGTCGATGCATGTTATTAGCGAATCGTTAGCATTTATCGCATTTGGATATGAAGTTCTCAGCTTCTTCTTCCATCTTAGGCCAATAGTACCCAGCTCTGATTAGGGTTTTGACCATGGATCTCGCCCCTGCGTGATTTCCACAGTGTTCTTCGTGGACTTCTCTCATCACGAACTCCGTTTGGTTAGGTCCGAGGCACTTTTCTAGAGGACCTCCGAACATCTTGCGATATAAAGAATTACGAATGAGGTAGTACCGTGCAACTTTTCGGCGAAGTGCTTGAGCTGCTTTTTTTTCTTCAGGTACTGTGCCATTATGCAAATATTTAAAATTTCGTTTCTCCAATCCCAGGTTAAATTGTTGAAAGTTACCTCATTTTTGTCATGGTCGATTGCTGAATGAAATAGATGAATGATAATTGCATTGTCTTTGTTTGTTACTTCCGTGTCTGCTGCGAGGTTAGCCAATGCGTCTGCTTCTGCATTTTCTTCTCTAGGTATTTGTATAACCTTCCACTTTTGAATTGTCTTACGAGATCTCGTGCCTTTTCTAGATACTATTGCATCCGAGTCTCCCGAGCGATGTAAGTCCCCTATATCTGATTTACTACCAGCTGGGAGTCACTTTTGATTTTGAGTTGCTCGATTGAGAGTTCTCGTGCCAGTTCTAGCCCTGCAATGACATCTTCGTACTCTGCTTCATTGTTAGTTATAGAATAACATTTGATAGTTTGTCGTGTCTTTTCACCCGTGGGTGATATTAAGACTATGCCTGAGCTGGCACCTTTTACACTGGAAGAACCATCGATAAATAGGGTCCATAGACCCAGATTAGCACCGTTAAAGAGTTGTAATTCTTTCTCCACTTCAGGGACAATGCTATTACTAAAATCAGCGACAAAATCAACTAAAATTTGAGACTTTATTGCAGTCCTAGGCTGATATATTATGTCATGCTCGCTTAATTCTATGGCCCATTTAGCCAATCTTCCTGATAGTTCTTGTTTATACAGTATATTTCTTAATGGAAACGAGGTCACAACTGTGATTGGATGACATTGAAAATATGGTCTCAATTTTCTAGATTCCATGATTAGAGCTAAGGCTAGTTTTTCTAGATGCGGGTATCTAGTTTCAGCATCTAGTAATATTTTGCTTACATAATAAATAGGAGATTGTTTACCTTTATCTTCCCTTACCAATACTGCACTTGCGGCGATTTCCACGACGACAAGGTAGATGTATAGCCTCTCTCCCTCCTTTGGCTTTGATAGAAACGGGGGTTTTGATAGATAAGCGTTCAGGTTTTTTAGAGACTGTTGACATTCTTCAGTCCATTCAAACTGATTTTGCTTCTTGAGAACTGAAAAGAATTTAAA